>BDUI01004152.1:22858-36054 GCA_002335545.1 Apodemus speciosus
AAAAAAAAAAAAAGAAAGAAAGAAAGAAAGAAAGAAAGAAAGAAAGAAAAGAAAAAAAAAAAGAAAAGAGTGAAGTTTAGTATATGAGATGTGTACAGTATGTTAGGAACATCAGCTTCGATGGGGCCAGGCTCTGCAGGGTGACCATCGGACTGCTGGAGTCTTGACATAGAGAGATACATATGAGAACTTAGAAGAGAGAGCCGGAAGTACTAGAAACATGGTCTTTTCCTTTACAGGAAGATGTATTCCTCCCTCTGTCTCCTTAAAGGCGTCTTGGTTTTGTTCCCCATCCTCTCTGCAACCCCCATGGTTCCTTAAGTTAGGATCAGGCTCTTTGTTGGGATTTCTTGTCTGCTCAGCTAAAGGATGAATGTGCGGTGGAGGTCTTTGCCGCTTTGACCAGTCAAGAGGAGGCATTCCAGAAACACCTGCTGAATGGATGGGAGAAGTACTTAGTAGTGCGTATTCTCTGACACTCTATCTGTCTCTCGTAGTGCTGAAGAGACCTGTCACTTCTGAGGAACTCTTGACTCCTGGGGCTCCTTACGCAAGGAAGACATTCACGGTAAGCCGAGCCCCTGCACACTCCCCCCTGTCAGGCATCGTGTGACCGAGGGACCACACTGAGAACTTTTCTCGATTTCCCCCTCCCTTTTTTGAGACAGGGTGTCACTGCGTAGCCCTGGATGGTCTGGAACTCACTCTGTAGACCAAACTGGCCTTGAACTCACAGGGATCCTCCTGCCTCTGACCCCTAAGTGATGGGATAAAGAAGCGTGTTGCCACACCCATCTGCACATTTTGGTTCTAATAGTAGAAGCTCTAATGCAGAAAAAGGGTTAAGGCTTCTTCTCTTGATTTGTTAGTCAGGTGATGTTTTGAATTCTTTGTGAATTTTGTCCTTTTCAGTTTCTGCTATGCACTTATTCCAGTGTAATTATGTACTTTTAAGACAGAAAACAGTACCAAAAAAAAAAAACAAAAAACAAAAAAAAAACATTGCCTGACAGCGGTGGTGTGCACCTTTAATCCCAGCTCTTGGGAGGCAGAAGCAGGCGGATTTCTGAGTTCCAGGCCTGCCTGGTCTACAGAATGAATTCCAGGACAGCCAGGGCTATACAGAGAAACCCTGTCTTGAAACAAACAAACAAACAAACAAACAAACAAACAAACAAAGAACACACAATAAAAACCAAAAAACAGAATGAGGATCTTAAAGCCCACACCCATAATGACACACCTACTCCAACAGGGCCACACCTTCCAAGAGTGCCACTCCCTGTACCGAGCAAATACAAACCACCACAGACTGTTCTGTCTGCATCCAGGGGAAAGGTACACGGCACATTTGAAAGTGAACTTAGATATAATAAATCCATAGTAACAAATCCTAAAACACAGAAGCTCCTGATAGTCTCAGGAATTTTCCCTAAGGTTCATATCTGCCCCTCTGCTTTCCCCGGGTCTCCAGCTTTTGAGAGGGGCATTTGTTTGTCTTTGTATTTAAGTACCAGCAGCATCACTAGGACTTGACTGTGAGGGTGTCTCATCCGCACTCCAGGTGCATATGCACTAGGAGATGCCTCTGGCACCGTCCAGGGAATCTTACTGCCCGTTCTGATTCTATAGGAAAAGGCATTCGTTGGTGCCAGACAATGGCTGGACCAGAGTCTTGTCTGTCAATTGTGAACTTTATTCACGTTTCCCTTGGTTTTCTCAGTAAATTATATTTCAAAAGAGGCCAGGACTCTTCATATCTCCCACCGTGCCAGGCTTTGATGTAGCTAGGTGAAAACCCTTTGGATATGAAGGAAAGGTCATGTTGAGATAGAGATTGAATCTAGAGAGTACAACGATGTTTTTAAGATCTTGTCAGAGCAGTACCGCAGTGGGATATGAAATTGGCGGGCAGCCCCCGGAAGCAGGACGCTGGCAGCTGTTTCCCGGGGAGTGACCTCCCCAACACAGCTTCCTTCTGCCCAACGCGTTATATGCCACCACCACGTTTTCATGCCCCTGACATGGTACAGGTGAAATGAAGAAAAAGTATGTGTCAAGACACATAGTTAATCCCGGGTCAGACTTTGTTCCCGGAAAGACCGGTAAAATGGCCAGGGGACAGTCTTCTGTTTGCTCATGGTGGTCTTCCTCTCTAGATTGTTGGTGACGCAGTTGGCTGGGGCTTTGTGGTACGAGGCAGTAAACCATGCCACATCCAGGCCGTGGACCCCAGTGGACCCGCAGCGGCTGCAGGGATGAAGGTACAGTTGACCGACCCCTCGCTCATTCTCCTGCTCTGGCTTCCTCAGGGAACATTCGTTGACTATGATTTGTCCCCCTTAATTTCTACCTTACTTAGCTTTTCTCTGTGTCTTCCCTCCCCTCAGAAAGTCATATCTCTGGGGCATAGTGTCCCACACCTGTAGCCCCAGCACTCTGGACACAAAGCCAGGAGGATCTTCACACGTTGGCAAACTAACCAATCATATAAGTCAGTTATTACCCCTACAGCAGGCACCCCACTATCTCACAAGTGGACACGTTACGTTTAGGAGGTTAGTGCCGTAGCGTGCAGATTTCACCTCCGCTCCAGCTCGATTCCTCTGTGTCCTGCCTCCACTGCCACATTTACTATCTAGCTGTACTGGGCAAGCAAGAGCGGTGGCAGTAACCTATGTTGTATTGGGGTCCTTAGGGGCCTCTCTGACTAACAGTAGCTATTGGGGTCCAGGCGTCTCCTCACAAACCACATAAACATTAATCCCAGTCAGAGATAGTCTGTTGAGCATACGCCCCAGGACTGGTCGACCAGGGCCATGGTCCAGATTCGGGAACTGAACCATGACCCCTGAGTTAAGATCCTACAGGGTTTTTAAGCCGCAAATCCACAAACATCTGTGCTAAGTTATTTCGCCAATCAGGATGTATGGGATAGGAGATTGTTTTAGGAACATGTCTTTGTTGTACATTTATCCTGTTGGCATATTCTACTGAGGCAGGGGACTTGCCTTGTCTAATATCCATGCCCTGACTTGTCTACCAGGATGAGACTTGTCTAACATTCATGTCTTAACTTGCCAACCAGGATGGTAATGACTCGTGATATACATGGCTCTTCCTGCCAAGCATAATGTCACTTCCCCGAGAGGCCTTGGGAACTTTAGTGGACCACCACTCAAAATGGAGGTCTTATTCCGAACAGTTTCTTATATTGGTACAGGTGTCTCTCATGTTGGGGTCTGTCCCAGGGACAGCTTGTACCATAAAAGTTTATACAGAGGAAGTGCTGTTGTGTGGTTGGTCTGGGTCCAAACAAGCTCATTGTAGGTAACTATAACGAAGCAGTTCTATTGCCTTTTATCATGATTGGTTTCCATGGGCACAGAATATGTAATCAACCTTGGCATTAGAAAGGTTCCTAGTAGCAACAGAGACATATGCAAAAAGTTTCCTTATACAGGCCGGCTAGCCAGGTAACTGTTACCTTAACAATAACCTGTAGGGAGCTATCCCATGCCTGGCACTGAGATTTTCATTAAGCAATTTATGCATTCCACGTATTTGCAGGGAACCTATGTTCAAATTCCTTTAAAAAAATGTTCTTAGCATACAAAGCAGTTAGTTCCATAAGGATTCCTCATAAAACCATGATTTTGTTTAATGCACCTCTCACCCCACTGCCTTCCCCCTGATCGTTCTTACCTTGTCCCTGCTTAAATCTTTAACGCACAGTATTACCCACTTTGATTTTTCTGTTTATAAGGTTCTTTATTGAGCACCATTTTGTTCCATCCTCTGAGAAACGTGAAGCCCAGCTAGCCAAGCAGACTGAGAACTTAATTGGCTTTAGTTCGTCTCTAGTGATTAACTGTAGCGTAACCTTCCTATGTGGTTCATATTTCTATCGTCTCTGGAGGTGTTTGACAGTTTTCATATACCACAGAGCAGTATAGAATTTATCTGAGCAGCTTTGCTTTTCTTTTTTTAAGACTTATTTATTGTTATATGTAAGTACACTGTAACTGTCTTCAGACACCAGAGGAGGGCGTCAGATCTCATTACGGATGGTTGTGAGCCATCATGTGGTTGCTGGGATTTGAACTTGGGACCTTCCAGAAGAGCAGTCAATGCTCTTAACTGCTGAGCCATCTCTCCAGCCCCCTGAGCAGCTTTTCCACTGCTGCTCTGTGCAGCATTCTAGTTCAGCAACAAGTCCTGCCCTGAACATCCCTGCTCAAACACCTGCTGTACTCTTCTTGGAAATTAATCAGACACATTATACACATTAGCATATTCATGACTCTTCTAAGTCCGGCAGGGGAGGGAGTGGTTCTAAATTATATAACCTATTAGTTTATCATGTAAGAGAGACGCCAGTAAATGCCTGCAGTTTTAGGACACAGGAAGTGAGACAGGAAGATTGTGACTTCAAGGCTAGGCTGGGCAACATGGCAGGAAACTGATGGGAGGGAAGGTGATGGGTAGGGATGCAAGTCCCATATGAGAAAATAATTTGGCCAAACTGCATATACATATGAATGTATGAATATATAGAGATATATGTATATATACATATATGTATCTGTATATACATATATGACTATATATAAATATATGTGCATCTGAGTATATGCATGTATTTAGGATTGTGTCTGTATTCCAATACAGGTTTGCTTGATTTTGTTTTTGAAATGAGTGTCTCATGTATCCCTCATATATTAAGCTGGCCATAAACTCATGATCCTCTGACCTGCCTTCCTAGTACTGGACCTACAGGTGTATGCCTCACTTCTAAGCTTAGAGCTGTCCAGTTTGTTTTTGTTGTTGGTGGTGGGTTTTCTTCTGGGTTTTTTTTTTTTTTCCCAGACAGGGTTTCTCTGTGTAGCTCTGGCTGTCCTAGAACTTGCTTTGTAGACTAGGCTGGCCTTGAACTCTGAGATCTGCCTGTCTTTGCCTCTGAAGTGCTGGGTTTACAGGAGTACACTATAAGTTTGAATCATTCTGCTGGTGACAGTGACAGTGATGATGAATGTCATACCTTTGTATAGATTAGCTATGTGTACTCACTAGAAATTATTTTGTGTATTTTCCTACCTATAAAGCACGACGAGCTGGGCGGTGGTGGCACATGCCTGTAATCCCAGCACTTGGGAGGCAGAGGCAGGTGGATCTCTGAGTTCGAGGCCAGCCTGGTCTACAGTGTGAGTTCCAGGACAGCCAGGACTTCACAGAGAAACCCTGTCTTGGAAAAAAAAAAAAAAAAAAAAAAGCACGATGGAGTAAATTATGTCCCATTATCATGTATGTGGCAATAGAATAATTTCACTTCCATAAAATGGCAGTTGTGGGCGAGAGAGACAATTCAACAGGTAAAGGCGCTTGAGCTCTACTTCCTGGTTGTTTGCACTGTGAAGAGTCACGCTGTCCTATGTCCCGCCATACCGCACCTTCCCGAGTAATGGATTAAGGTCCCTGAAACTTTGAACCCAATTCAACGTATCCTCCAGTATGTAACCCCAGTAACTAGAGAAGTAACTAAAATGCATTATGTCAGGCCTCTGTCTTTCTCCTTGTCTCTTTTCTGTTTGTGGGATATAACCGACACTGGCCACTGTGACTCTCCTGTGCAGGGGAGTTTCTGTCTGCCGTCTCTGGAACCACAGAGTTTCACCACTTCAAGTGCCTAGAGCAGGTCATCTCAAGAGTTTTGGTTGTTTACCATTTCTCTCTCCGTCTCACCTTGTTAGGGGATCAGAATGCTTTGAGGTGTAACCCATCCCTATGAGGATGGGACAGGCCCCAGACTGATGACAGGGTGCTAGGTTCCCGCCCTACTGCTTCAAGGTCTTCCAGCCAGCATCTCTGAATCTGAACTGCTGCAAGTTTATATATTTTCCTCCCATTCTCTCTCTCCCTCTCCCCTTCTCCCCCTCCCTCCCTACTTCCCTCCTATTGTATTTCAGCCTGGCTTTGAACTTGCTAAGTAGCCAAGGATGACCTTGGTTTTATTACTTCTGCCACCACCTCCACCCAGTGCTGGGATGGCAATGGATCTGATCACCCACCATTCTCAGTTTAGAAGGTGTTTTTTGAGTGCAGGCAAGCACTCTACAACTGAACCTCATTCCCCATTCACTGCCTTTCCTTTGTGGTTTTTTTTTGTTGTTGTTTGTTTTGTTTTGTTGTTTTGTTTTTTCCTCTGCCACTTTACTGAGGAAGTCCGTCGCTTCTCTCTTGCTCTCTCATAGACTACAGTCTAATGAGTGTGCTGTGGACCCTGGCCTCTCATCATGCACCACTCCTTTGCTCTCACATTACTGCTAACCCTGAATCTAGATCAGTTTTTGTAGACCTCCTTAGTTCCAAGTTGGGTCCCAGACTTTACATTTCACAAATACTTCCGTGTCTGGCTCTTCTGTAAGTCTAATTAAGTAGCTCTGGCACTTAAGGCACTCGCTAATGGTTTCCTGTTGCTATGAGATTAAATGCCATGTGTAGCTAGGGTGGATTCCTTTGTTCTGTGCCCTATCAAAACCTCACACCCGGCCCTGTATTGCTCAAGGTCCTAATGGCTTTCTCTGTAACTTCCAAACACTAGGTTAATTCCTACGCTGGCTAAATAGGCTGGAACCGCTGTTAACTTTCAAGTCTCCGATACAATCAGCGAAGCCTTCCTTAACTACATTGTGAGATCTTTCCCAGTCATTCCCTGCTTACTGTTTATTGATTGTGTAACCCTGCTGTTTCAGTCATCTCTGGTTGTAACAAAAGTCCGGTAGGCTGCAGTAGTTTAAACCATCAAACATTTGTTTGAAAGTCCAAGATCAAGGTTCTAGTCCATTCTGTATGTGGTACAGCGTCTTTGTTTACACTGTCTTGTTGCTGGACTTTAATTGTTTTGGGTTTTTTGTTTGTTTTTTTTTGTAAGGATTTTTGTTTGGGTTTTGTTTGGATGGATGGTTGGTTGGTTGATTGTGTGTGTGTGTGTGTGTGTGTGTGTGTGTGTGTGTGTGTGTGTGTGTTATGTTTTGTTTGTTTTTGTTTTACTGGAGCAAGTGCAAACTGCAATCACCTGTTATAAAGTACTAATCCTATTCATGAGAGCGCCTATGTGACCTAACTACCTCATGCAGGTCCTGTCTACTGATATCATCCTGCCCTAGGGGCAGGGATTCAGCATAGAAATTTTGGGAGTAGTACCCAAATATTCAACCCATTGTACTTGTCTTGTTTTCTGTATAACCAGAATCTGAAAAAGAAAAAAAAATTATAGTTTTAATCTCCAGTGCCTACCTCAAGGTTTATTCTCTGTCTAAATAACTGTAGTCCAAGTATCTAGGATAATTCCTGGCATTGAAGCACAATTATTGAGAGATCTAATGGTATATCTGTGTAAAGGGGTCAGGGAACTTGGGTACTTATCATCTGCATCAGAATTTGGGTACCCAGCATCAGATATTTCACAACCATGAACTCTTTGATTTTTTTCCAACCTCTTATGAAGATGCATGGAAAAAGTCCCCCTACTTTATGAGTGAGGAGATAAGAATGCAGTTAGTCCCTTCCTCAATGTCACTCAGCGTGTAAATGTCAGGACTAGATTMAAATTATCATGTTATTTGTTGTTGTTGCTGCTGCTGCTATTTTGAGACAGTTTAACTTATCTACTCCAGGGTGGCCAGGATACCATTATGTAGCCCAGGTTAGGACAATGATATTATTTCAAGATAACGAAACTGTTAAGGCAGAGCCCAGAACTTGACGAATACCATTAAATCATTAAATGTGTGGTAAAGTACTCAAGGGTGCATAGCCTTTCTTGTCTCCTACAGAAGGGAATGTATATTCTTTTCAGAACATGTAGTTAGAATGGTCACGAGATGTAACTGAGTGTAGTGTTGTACGCCTTTAATCCCAGCATGCCAGGGCTACACAGAGAAAAACCAAAAAAGACAGACACAGAAAGGGAAAGAGCAAGGACACACACACACACACACACACACACACACACACACAGAGAGAGAGAGAGAGAGAGAGAGAGAGAGAGAGAGAGAGAGAGAGAGAGAGAGAGTCACATGCTCAATGATCGTATGCTCACCTGGATTGGCTTGAAGATCAAATAAATAACTTGTTCTTGGCTTCAGCCTCTGACTTGGACCAGGACTAGATCTTGCAGGGTCACCCAAGGGAACACTCCAAAACACTCCCTTTTGATAGTTTAATCAAGCCCTTGTATCAAGCCCTTGTTAGAGCAGAACATTCAACCTCTAGGCTTCAGAGCCTGGGCCATTCTCACAAACACAGAACCAGAGAAGTCCAAGGACTTTACTTTCTTTCTTTTTTCCTTTTTCTTTTTCTTTTTTTTTTTTTTTCCTTGTGGGAATAATTAGATCTTGTGAGAAACAGCGCTCAAGACTTCGTGCTACCCTGTGCCAAGTCTCAGAGGCATTGCTAGACTCCTGGCTCCTTTTCTTGTTTCCTGCTGTGATGAATTGATGGATGTTGGCTTACTGCTCCTCATTCCTCTGTTTGTTTGTTTCTTTGTATGTTTCTATAAAAACAACTACCTGAGTCACAGTGAGGAATGAATGGCATTGCCTCCTCCCTCACTGCAAGAAACCTTCCTGTCACCTAGAGAAAACATTTTCAAAAGCTTCCTCATTAGTCTTCCTTTCCCATGACAACCCTGTACGTTGCATGGAATTTTCCTCTCATAACGAGAGAAAGACCAGGTTCCTACCCAATCAGTGTAGAATGACCACCAAAGCAGATAGGAGAAAAAAAAAAACCCCGCACTGGGCTCTGAAGAGCTCTCAAATTGTTTGTTTTTTTTTCAGTCAATAGCTACTGGTGGCTATCCTGTGCTGATTGTCACACTGGGCCATCATGGGACAACGTATCCAGGAGTGGATATATAATTATATGTGCATATACCTAATTACATATAAGTCACATACATGTATAATTATGTGTCTCTGAGATGTCTCCCGCTAAAGGAGAAGAGAGTGCTTGTACTTTTGACAGGGTGAGGAGGGGGTGGAAAGGAGTGCTGCGCTGAGGAGAGAAGAATTGAGCCAAGGGCTAAAGAATGAACAGAAATCAGATCAATGTGTGTCTCGGAACTATATACATCTGTGTCAAAGATTGTGTCTCCAGAGTGTGTGCTTCCCTTTTCTCTGCTTCTGAGTCATAGAGCAAGGAAGGTGTTTACCTTTGCCCCAAATTCCTTTTTGCAGTGATGTTGTGTCTCACCACATAGGACATGTCTGTCACTCCACATCCCCAATGCCTTTCTTCCATCAGCCCCTCCACCCGTGGCAACTACTAATAGGATTTTCTTTTTTTGTTATTAGATTTGTTTGTTTGTTTGTTTGTTTGTTTGTTTGTTTGTTTGGATTTGGTTTTTTTCGAGACAGGGTTTCTCTGTATAGCCCTGGCTGTCCTGGAACTCACTGTGTAGACCAGGCTGGCCTCGAACTCAGAAATCCGCCTGCCTCTGCCTCGCAGAGTGCTGGGATTACAGGCGTGCGCCACCACCGCCTGGCCTTGTCATTAGATTTTTAAAGCCAACAGGATCCTTGTGCTCGATAACTTCAGGAAAATAATTTCACTTCTCTCTGACTTGTGTTTGCTGGTGGCATATACGTGGCATGGCATCTTCCTTGGGGCTGGAGAGAGAGGTCATGTTCACAGACCCTCCCCCAACCATAACAGACATAGTGTCCCTCCCTCTTCCTCCTCAGTAGGAAAGTGTTGGCAGGTTTTCAAGAGGCAGTAGACCATATGTAAAGTAAATCTGAAGCTTCTTCAATCCTGAACTCTTATCTCTAGATTCCTGAGACTAGAAGGAGGCTAAAAGTGCTAGACGTGATGGCACACACCTTTAATCCCAGCGCTTCCTCAGGATGCAGAAGCAGGTGGATCTCTGAATTTGAGGCCAGTCTCAATAAAGAAGTCCCTATCTAGAAGATTCAGGAATGGTTCTCACTCTATACTGCTGAGAGGGAAGGCAATCATGGTTGATGGTTTAATGTTGTTCCTGGGTTTCGGCACCATATGATGGGTTATAAATGGGGAGAGAAGAAGGGGATTAGAGTGTGGCATGGCAGTGTGGGGGAAGGGGGATGCCTAGGCGGGCCCAGGCCCAGGCACCTCTTCCCCCTGAGGGACCACACACACACACAGACATGGTATAGAATAGTTTATTCAGGGAAGAGGATGGGAGTTAATGGTGTAGTGGAGGCAGAGAGAGAGGGGGACGGAGAGAGAGGTAGAGAGGAGTGGAGGCCGGCCATGACCACGTGGAGAGAGGGGAAGGGGAGGAGAGCCCAAGAGGGGCAGAGAGGTGAGAGTACAGACAGGTAAGAGTGATGAGAGAGAGAGAGAGAGGAGGGGCAAGCAGCCCCTTTTATAGTGGGCCAGGACTATGGGGCGGGGCATACCTGGCTGTTGCCAGGTAAGTGTGGGGTGGAGCTTAGACAGAGTACTAACAATGATTGTACTCTGGCTTCACACTTTCAGCATCTGGAGCTATAAGACAAACGGTTTGTTGTTTTAAGTCATCTTGGCTTGTGTGCTTTCTTTCTTTCTTTCTTTCTTTCTTTCTTTCTTTCTTTCTTTCTTTCTTTCTTTCTTTCTTTCTTTCTTTCTTTCTTATAAAAGCCCTAAAGGGTGAATATAGGGGCTGTGTGTCTAGGATGGGGGCTCAAATAAAGAAGGGAAAGTAGACAGTTGCAAAAAATGCACACACACATCCTTTGCACATTATGGAATGCCTACTGCCTATGGCGCCCTGAGACAGAGCCTGGGTTCACTTGGGCTCAAGGCCAGCCAAGCTCCCTACCCACAGGGTTTCGGGTCTGTTTATGAGCCAGAGATGAGTAATTTCCAAATACTTAACCACATATGATGTCACTGCATGCAACTATTAATTACCTGCACATATTTAGTGACAAACTATGATACATAAATTTGGCAGGAAGCTCACTGACTGCAAGCCTTGGATTCTAAGACACAAGTAAGTTTGCACATTGAAGACTATATTGTTGAGTCTTTTCATTTTGCTTTCTGCTGCAGTCTCTTCGTTCTACCCACTTTTGTGTGTGTGTGTGTGTGTGTGTGTGTGTGTGTGTGTGCGTGCGTGCGCACACCAGATGAAATCAGATCTTGTTCACATCACAGTTACAGTCTGTGGTCTCCTGAGGGCAGTCGGGGAGAAAGTGATGAGAACTTTGGTCGGTCTGGCAGAGAGTAACAGGTTCTGGGTTGATTGAATGCTCTGTTTTTGCAGATTCCTGATCCTCCTCCAGTCTTCTAAGTCTCAATAAAATAGTTTCTCCACCAACCCAGTTTCTCAGGCCGGGTATCTGAAGGCCATGCTTTTTCTTTGTTCCCTTCAGCTTAAGATGCTCTCAAAATGCATCTTAAGTGAATGAGCATCATTTTTTATTTTATAAAATCATTGAAGCATAACGCCTGGGTACTCAGGTAATGTTTCAATCAGAGATGGAAGTGGCAGGCAGCATGGAGCCCAAGAGACAGTGCTAAAATAGGCGTCTCTGAATCTAATGTTTGGAGTATAATCCCACCTTCCCAATGAGTTTAATGGATAGTTGGTATAAAAGAACCATCAAAGCCATTTGCATTTTCTCTAGTATCATTTTTAATAATATTCCAGGGATGTAGGTATGTCTTTTTACAGATGGAGAAAACAAGGTTCGGTTCAGGACTATGTGGATTTATATTTGTCTGGGTCTAGATTCTGTGCTTTTGTGAGTGTTAAACATCTATAGGGATGGTTGTCAGACTGGAGAGATGGCTCAGTGGTTAAGAGCACTGACTGCGCTTCCTAAGGGTCCTGAGTTCAAATTCCAGCAACCACTTGGTGGCTCACAACCATCTGTAATGGGATCTAATGCCCTTTTCTGTACAGTGTACTCATATACATGAAATAAATAAACCTTTTTTAAAAAAAGAAATGATTATCTTAAAAGAGAGAGTGTGTGTGTGTGAACACAGAGGGGAGGTGGGGGTGGGGTGGGGAGAGAGAGAATATAAATGCAAAAGAGCCCTTAAAGACTCAAAACATGCTAAAGCCCTGGGTAGAATGAGCAGAGCTTACTTAGGCATCTATAATCAAGTAAAGATGTTGGAGTAAGGATAACTTTGTAAAAAAAAAAAAAAAAAGTGTGAAATCTACCTAGAAATACACCTGAGTTTCCAGACTGTGATCTTTACTCCCAATAGACAGACTCTTAGAACTGGAAAGACTTCTCAGATTCTCAGCATTATCTTATGATCATCTGCTTGTATGAGCATCTACTGAAGGATAGAGAGAAAAAGTTTGCACATGTACATGACACATGCACAAATTCATATTGTTCATGACTCATCTAAAAAAAACATAGATCATAGGAGAACCTTATAGTTTGACCTATTTATGTATAATTTTTTTTAAAAAAGATGCTTTTAGGAGGTTGGGGCAGCTTTAGTGGTGTCTTTAATCCTGGCACCAAGGAGGTCGAAACAGACGAATCTCTGTGAGTTGGAGGCCAGCCAGGCTACATAGACACCCTGTCTCAAAACAAACAAGTTACGTTTTTATTTGTGTGTGTGTGTGTGTGTGTGTGTGTGTGTGTGTGTGTGTGTGTGTGTGTTAGTATGCACACAGGAATATGGGTCTTCCTAGAGACCAGAAGATGATTTCAGATCCCCTGGTGTTGAAGTTACAAGTCTTTGTAAGCTTCTCGGTGTAGGTAATTAGAGTCGAACTGCGGTCCTGTGCAGGAGTAGAAAGTGCTAATGACCGCTGAAGCAGTCTCCTGTGCCTTTACATGTCTTAAGTTTAGTCTTTCGATGGTTCTGTTTTTGTGTACATTCAGTGCAGCCTTTCTCAGCTGCTTGAGTTGGCGAGAACAATGACTGTCTTTCCCAGGAGACGGCATTTCCCAGTTCTCCTCCGCTTCACATGCGGGAGAGCCACGGTGGTCCGAAACTTTTGAAGGGATGGGATAGGTATCACCTATCACTTACACTCAGCATTCTGCGCAACCGTGAATCTCTGCCTTCATCTCAGTTCACTAGAAAGAGGCTTCTTTGATTAAGACTGAGAGTGCTCGCCGGGCGGTGGTGGCGCACTCCTTTAATCCCAGCACTTGGGAGGCAGAGGCAGGCGGATTTCTGAGTTTGAGGCC
>BDUI01004153.1:65536-77016 GCA_002335545.1 Apodemus speciosus
GGTGCAGCTTGTTAGCACAGGAGTGGACCCGTCCGTGTCCCTCCAACGGCCATGGTGCCGCCTCCACCATCTGAAGTCTGTGTACTTAGCTCTTCTACACAACTGCCTCAGGGTCCCTCATGTGTTGTATCCTGTTAGAAAGGAGGGCCAGGGTTGCTTCAGTATTAGGTGAGCGAGGGAACAGACTAACTCCTCAGACCTTCAACCTAACAGTCTCTCTTTCTTCAGCTCTAGCCCAGGACTCTCGGTCACACCTCCCCGTTGCGGTTTTGGAGGCAGCTCAGTGTGTGGCCACACTGAGAGACATGCTGGCTTTTGTCCACTGACTAGCTTCTGGGCTCTTTAGCTCCTCAGATGCCGGAGGACTGCTCCGAGCAGGTGACGGCTGGCTCCTCCCATGTTCCTTCTCTTTTCTTTAATATGGAAGAGCCTTTGGTGTTCCCTCGGATCTGCATGCTCTGCTTTCTGCCTTTCCAGTTGTACGGCCGGATGACCAGGGTGGGAGATGCTTTGCGCTTTGCTCAATTGCTGCGGAGGCTAAGCCCACAAAGGTCTGATTCGCAGTCTTCCGCACAGAGTGCAGGAGTGCTCCTCTTTCTCTCTTGGCTCCAGGGAAGGCTTAAGCCCTTGTGTCTCTGCGCCTCAACTCCTGGCCTGTGTGTGGCTGGACTCTTAGCTTTGATCCCACGTCAGACTCTGGCTTTATTATTTTTCCAAGCACAGTGATTATCCCCCTAATCATGCCAGGAAATGAAAAGCCACAGACGCTTTCAGCTTGGTGGCCTGCGGATCTCTGTTGTATTATGAATGTGAAAGTTGATTGAACCAGGGAAACAATTTGAAAGCCGAGTTTCCAAAGCGACCTCGGTAAGTGGAAGCCCCAGTCCAATGTGGCAGTCAGGCTGGCTTTGAGCCAGATAGAGCCAGCAATTGCGGCTGCAGCACCTTTTCCTTGCCTACTCTCTGCAGATCTGGGCCGAAAACAATGTTTTTGGGCCAGTTTAGCCTAGCATCTTTACCAATGGGGGCGAGGGGGTTGGTCTACATAGATGAAGCAGCAGCCTGACCTGCCAACTGGCCTTAAAAGATGGGGTTTCCTCCCTCTATAACTGCCCGTTCGCCTGTTTCTCATTGATACCTAGGCTTCATCTCATTTGTATAACCTGGATACTGGTGCATAGTACAACATAGGCACACCATAGCTCTAGTGTAGGGATATCAGAATGTTAGCTGATAATGAGCATGATTGTCCATAATAAGGAGGAAAAGAAATGGAATAAATAACATTGTATGTTCTGAGCATTTGAAACATCTTGAGTGTTTTTTTTTAAAGAATCTTGTGGGCTCTTTCAGATTATTGCTTTCACATATTTTTTCCTCTGTCCCCCTCCTTCCATGTCCCTGTCATATCTGCACTCCATTTCACTACGATCTAACTGCAGGGGAAGTGAGGAATCAGTCATCCATGCACCTCTCTCTGCCCTGCCATTGACACTTTTCTCGTCATTTCTGTCTCTCTCCACCCTTGCTCTTGCCTTGTTGCACCTCCCCAGTTGTACCAGCTGGTCTCCTGGCCGGCCGGCTTCAGCTCTTCACCCACTAACAGTATGTCCTTGCTAAGAGGTCTGGGGGACCAGCCTCTGTGACTGCTCAGCCCAAGAACACTGCTCCTTGGCTCCCTCTACTCAATGACTTCTATTCCAAGGACCTTCAGCCTCATTGTTTTTCTCTCGCCTTCCCAGAATTGCCCTAGGTCCTGTGTCTGTTGACAGTGGTCATTTTCAGAGGTGTCTTTGTTATTTTTGCAGGCATGACTAAGATTTAGAAATCAGCTAATGTAAAACATTATGAAGACCCATTCAGTTTCGAAAGGTTCTGGAGCTGCCGGGCAGAAGTTAAGACACATGTTCTCCAAAGCAAGAATAGCCAGGCATTGAGGCAAACACTGGAGTCACTCAGGGTGGGCTCTAGAAGAGACCATGCCTACCAGCCCTACATCTATGTTTTCTAAAGCATTTTCTTGCTTATATAGCAGAATTCATTCAGTAATCATGACCGCAAGTGCTGTCTGCAAGGCTCCATACGGAACATAGAGGCAAAAGCTTTGGCCTTTAAGGAGCTAAAGGGCYGGGTGGGGATGTGGAAATAGATCATCTTCCCAAGGCTCTTCCATGATGCTTGGTCAACAGTCTCTCGTAGAGTCCTTCCCATGGCCCATGAGCACACCGTATCTGTCTCATCCTTGCTATTTTGCAGATGAGGAAATGGATGCRCCGTTKGGCAGAGAAAGGAACTTGGTGAAAAACTCTCAACGTGGCAGAGCCAGGCCTCTAGAGTGGACTCTGATCAGCTACTATGTGATTCKAGAAGGACCAGAGAGCATCAGGAGGCAGATATGATGGGGCATGGGTGACAGGCTGAGGTTCTTCTGGGGCACGAGCACTCTGGGAAGTTCTCTGGGGAAAGTAGAGCCAGTCTTGCTTCTTCATGGAGGGGCAGGAGTCAAATAGCACAGGTTTAGGGACTTGGCAAGAGTGCTAGGTTAACTACTGCCCTGGCTAGACTTTTCTTTACCTGTCCCAAGTTAGAGTCATTTGAAAAGAAAGAACCTCAATTGAGAAAATGACCTCATAAGATTCCCCTGCRATCAAGCTCGTGGTGCGCTTTCTTGATTAATGATTAGTGTGGGTGGGCTCCGCACACCAGGGGTGATGCCACCCCTGGGAAGGTGGTCTTGGAGGGTAAGGAAGTAGGCTGAGCAAGCCAGGAGGAAAAAGCATTCATCACTTCTCCATGGCCTCTGCTTCAGTTCCTGCCTCCAGGTTCCAGCCCTGAGTTCCTACCCTGATTTTTTTTTCTTTTTTCTTTTGTGTCAATGGTGTATGACGCAGAAGTATGAACTGAAATGAACCCATTTCCCCCAAGTTGATCATGGTATTTTATCACAGCCATAGAAAGCCTAATTGAGACAGTCACTTTTCTTGTTACTGTGACAAAATACTTGAGAAAATATCGACATGAGCAACTTAGGGAATAAAGTGTTTTTGTCTTCTTCCTTTCTTTTTTTTCTTCTTCTCTTAGTTAAAGCGTATAATTCATATCACAGTGTCTGANATCAAGCTCGTGGTGCGCTTTCTTGATTAATGATTAGTGTGGGTGGGCTCCGCACACCAGGGGTGATGCCACCCCTGGGAAGGTGGTCTTGGAGGGTAAGGAAGTAGGCTGAGCAAGCCAGGAGGAAAAAGCATTCATCACTTCTCCATGGCCTCTGCTTCAGTTCCTGCCTCCAGGTTCCAGCCCTGAGTTCCTACCCTGATTTTTTTTTCTTTTTTCTTTTGTGTCAATGGTGTATGACGCAGAAGTATGAACTGAAATGAACCCATTTCCCCCAAGTTGATCATGGTATTTTATCACAGCCATAGAAAGCCTAATTGAGACAGTCACTTTTCTTGTTACTGTGACAAAATACTTGAGAAAATATCGACATGAGCAACTTAGGGAATAAAGTGTTTTTGTCTTCTTCCTTTCTTTTTTTTCTTCTTCTCTTAGTTAAAGCGTATAATTCATATCACAGTGTCTGARATGACTGGATACACTGTGACTGCAACCAGGAAATGGAACACGGGCAGGGAATGTGGCCAGGCTATCAAGCCTCAAGGCCCACCTCCATGAGCATTTCCTCCGGAGAGGAAACTCTAAAATCTTTGAAAGATTGCACAGCCTCCAAAATAGCTCTATCAGCTATGAACCAAATGCTCAAGCACAGGAGTCCACGGTGGGCATTYGACACTATTAAACCACAGCAAAGGAATGATAATACTACACAGTTTCAGGGTAAAGAGGCATGTGTGACAGTGAACATGTGTACATGTGTGTCTGTGCATACACATGTTTGCACATGACTGTGCATACGTCATGTACAGATATGGTCAAGTGTTTGCCTAGAAGTATTTGTAAACCATGTAATAGTTTGAACATCTGTTTCCCCGTTGGTAGTACTGTTTAAATATGGTGCTTGTCTGGCAGACATAGGGCTGTGGAGGTGGGACTTGAGGGTTAGAGCTTGGCTCTGCTCCCTGATCCACTGGCATGTGAGACAGTCTTAACTTCCTGCGGCCACAGATAGGAGAGGCTGAGTCTTCCCCAGTGTGATGGGCTGAACCTTCTAAACTGTGAGCCAAAATGAGTTTCTCCCCCTTTAAATCTTTTCCATTAGATTTTTCTTTTCTTTTTTTCCCCCTTTTTTCCTTTGTCACAACAGTTAACAAGGTAGGTGATACAATCAATACTTGTGCAGGTATGGGAATGTGAGCCTGTATCATGGCCTGCAGAGACACTATGGTCCACGGTGTTTTGTCAGGAGAAGGACTAGGTTATGCTTTTATGTGGGAGAATAGAGTCAAAGTCGGTGGGTGGGGGGCGGGCACACAGGGTGGACAGGCTGGCTGACAGTGGCCTCTCTCTAGCCTCCCCGTCAATTTCTTGAGTGTACTTTCTGCCTTTTTCTTGCTTTTTTAAATGTAAGCTGTCAGCTGAATGCAGACTGCCATTCCAAGCTTCTTACAGCTGTCATGGTACTACGTGTAAAAAACAACAGCATATATTTCTTTTCTGTTATTTACAAACTGCAGTATTCGGCAGGAAAACAAATTGAGATTCCTGGGCAAAGAGGCAGGCGATGTCTGATGTGGGACAGAGTATTTATTTATTTATTTATTTATTTATTTATTTATTTATTTAAACTTATTTACTCATGCTGTGGCAGTAAAATGACCTTGAAAGATCATGCTGCGGTCATCTCTGATTGCAGGAAGGAAGCCTGAGGGTGACACGGAAGGAAGACGTCAGGCAGTGAGCCCGACACTTTGACATTCTCAGCATCCTGTCCCCATGGTCCAGGACACATGAGCTGGTTACAGTTATCAAATCCTGGTAAACAATGGTAATGCTTTTGTGATAAGTGGACCTGGGGCCTAGAATGCAATATCTACTCCATTGTGTGTATGTGTGTGTGTGTGTGTGTGTGTGTGTGTGTGTGTGTGTGTGTATGTGTGTAGGAATTTTTGTTCTTCGGGATGTAGTTTTCAGTGTCTCCAGCTTTTCTTCCTCACGGGTTCTAGGCTACCTTCCCCAGCCCAGAGAAAGTAGAGATCTTATTTTCCAAGTCCCTTTGGTAATTAGGGAACAAACATCCAAGAGGCAGGGCAAGACAGACTTGGAGGCAAAGCAGGATGGATGTCAGATTATGACCCTGACACTCTCAGTGCAGTGACATTCACCTTTCCTAGCAGGGCAGTTCTCAACCTTCCTAATGCTGCAACTCTTTAACACAGTCAGTTCCTCATGTGGTGACTCCCAACCATAAAATTATTTTCATTGCTTCTTCATAACTGTAATTTTGCCTCTATTATAAATTGTAATGTAAATATCTGACATGCAGGATATCAGATAGGCCACCCCTGTGTAAGGGTAGTTTGACCCCCCCCCCCAAAGGTCAAGACCTACAGAGTTTTATTGCCAAGAAGAGACACCATGACCTTGGCAATTCTTATAAAGGAAGACATTTAATTGGGGCTGGCTTAGAGTTCAGAGGTTTAGTCCGTTATTGTCATGGTGAGAAGCAAGGTGACAGGCAGACATGGTACTGGAGAAGAAGCTGAGAGTTCTACGTCTTGATACACAGGCAGTCGCAGGAGACTGAGTCGCACGAGGCAGAGCTTGAGCCTATGAGACCTCAAAGCTTGTTCTCTCAGTGACRCATTTCCTCTAATAAGGCCACACCTAACTCAATCAAGGCCGTACATCATAATGGTGCCACTCCCTCTGGGTCAAGCACTCAAACACGTGAGTCTATGAGGGCCGAAGCTATTCAAACTACCACCGCACTATTTGTTGGGTATCATGGAACATGATTTGACTGCCACACTCCAGGAAGAACCTGCAGGATCTAAACAGTGACTCTTAAAGCCTGAGGTATGGTAGAAGAAGGCCAGGGTGAGTGCCCGTGTCACAGCACCTATGAAGTGATTCCCTGGAGATGCTGAGAAGTCTGCCAGGGTGTGAGTCAGGAGGAGGAGGAGAGTATTCAACTGATCCTGAGTGCTGCATACATTAAACTCCAAAGGTATCGGAGAGTCATGTACACGAATCTGCAGATTCTGAACTTTTTTTTYCCTGTCACACGAGTTGCATGTGTATGAACACGTTTTTAATCTCCTCACTCCAAAAGTTATTCACGCTCTCTGAAAGTAGAGGCCGAGTTCGTGACAAATTGCTGACTCCTTCGACATGAATATTGTTCGTTTATTCACAGATGCGTTTGCCCTGACAAAAGCCCCTGCTTCAGCACATTTCGACGGGTAACCGAAGGCATTCATGCTAATGCGAAATCAGCTATCATTAGCGCAGACTTTCGGCAGCTTTCAGCGACTCCGGTGTCTCCTTTCTTTCCTCCATCATTTTCTCTTATGATTTAATTAGTGTGAGGCTGGAATCCTCCACTCTTAATTTATCTGGGAAGTTGAACAAACTGCATTTTGACACCTGCTGAATTTTCTGAGCCTGGCTGTCGGCTTCAGTCTGCATCCACTAAAACCACAGAGTGTGTGGTGATTTCACGGCTCTTCCCACACCTGCCTGCTAAGGACAGCCACTGGCTGCAGTGAGATTTGAAATTCCAGACAAGTTTCTTGTTGTAGAAGTCAGATTTTACCTATCCTATTTCAGATCAGGGTGAGCTAAACAGGTGCTTTCATATACCTGGAAGGCCCATGGGTCCTCATGTTCCTTGCTTGGCTTGTGCCCGTGGTTCTCTGATACCTGATGAGTGACAGATGCCTTAGGGACCACCAAGAGGAGAGATTAGAGATATAGTTCAGTGGCAGAGCACTTGTTTGGCATTTGAGAGACCCTGGGTGCAATGCCTAGCACCGAATAATGAGTATCCTAATCAACAGACCACTCAGAACAATGGTACGGAGCCTCTCATTGTCAACAGTATAACACTTTTGAGTGAAACCTTATGGTGGATGTCTATAAGTGACTCTTATGGAAGCAAGGGCCTGCTACATGGTCTTTTCTGCTCCTCAGACCTTGAGGACCCTCTTGAGAATCTCAACCTGAAATGTATGGTCAATCAAGGCCCAGCTGAGGAAGGGAGACTGAGCTTTGATTGCAGCTCACCACCAGGCATTGCTGAGCTGTAGTGTCTGTAGATTGACCATCCTGGAGGCTCTATTTGAATTCACTTGCCTAAAGCCGCCACCTTTATGAAGCCACACCCAGTGGCTTCCAGTCAGCAGTGTCTAGTTTTTATTCCATAAGTAGTTATCAAGCTAAATGCTAGGAGCTGTGTTCTGCGCAGGGGAAAATGGCTGAACAAAATGTAAGTCAGTATGTTTGATCTTGTGGGTTTGGATTCCAGTGTGAGAGAGAAGCCAGAGGCAAAGGATAAGTAGATTATGTAGTGTTACATTAAGTCTGGGAGAAAATTATAAATCACAGGGTTGGACAATCAGAAAGGGGGGTTATAATTACAAAAGAGTGTTCTGTTGCTTCAGTGATGACAAAGATGTCTGTAGCACTTTCAAAGAAGAGTGGAGGAAAAGAGAAAGCTACTGGGCCTGGCTTGGGCTTTTGAAACCTCAAAACCCATCCCGGTGACACACTTTCTCCAACAAGGCCATGCCTTCTAACCCTTCCCAACAGTTCGAATCCACATTGACCAAGGATGCAAATATGTGTGCCTAGGGGAACCATTCTTATTCAAACCACCATACTACCTAATGAATGGTGCAAGCAGTGAGGGAAGTAAGCACACAGTGCAGAGGTAGAACACAGGAGAAGAGCATAAGCAAGATCAAAAGGGCCTGCACAGCCAGAACAAGGGACTGAAGCAGAAGGGTTAGAGGAGTTCCTCAAGACTCAGTAAACTGGATTGAACCAAAAGGTCATATGATCTGCCTTGGGTTCCTTTTATTGTTTATTTAATTTGATTTTAGTTTGCATGTGAATTTGGAAGTCAATTCTCTCCTTCTACCATGCATATCCTGGGGGTCTAAYTTAGGTCATCAGGCTCAACAGCTTTGCCTTGGGCTCTGAAGAGATTACATCTCCTGCAATGTACAATAAACCCTGAGGGTTGCCATGGTGGAGGGAAGGTTTTTTGTTAGGACACAAWGACAGYGATCTAAGGGTAGAGGAGGGAGGTGGGTTASTCAGCCCTGTGTGGCAGTGAAGGCTGAAAGTTATTTATGTTCTGGATGCATTCTGAGGGTCAAAACAACCAAGTTTCCTACAAGATTAGTTGTAAAGTAAGGGCAAGAAAATAGGGGTAATTACATAGATTTTAGCCTAAGTGAACASAGAGAGACCATCCGTGTAGGTTGGAAAGACTATACCCTTAGGTTCAGGAAYAGTTAACATTAGGTCTTTGCTAGGTATGGCATGAAGATTTTGTTGAGTCATGAAATTTCCAACTTTCCAATTTTCAAAACATTYTCATATTCTTCAAAAGACACTTGACCATGTGTTTCCTAGGATTTTAATTATTTATGCACATCTCTGAATATTCTTAMTGAAGCATAAGCATCTGAGGTCAAGGACCTTATKCATTTCAGTGTCCTTTGCTGCTCTAGCGCAGACTATGTGGATGACCTGTGGTTCATAATGCTGGGAACATGAGTTCTCAGTGAGAAATCTATAAGCTTATGAGGACACCAACTGCTGTTAGCCAAAGTTAAAAAAAAACAGCGATCAATGGCAGAACCAGATGTACCAGAACCTTAGCTATTGGACTGGGCAGATAGAGAAATCAAAGCAAAGATRTATATATACTTGAAAGAGTAAAAGAGGCAATAAAAGTACATTAATGCTCTCCTCCAAAATTGTGGTAGTTGAAGAGAATTTGAAAAGGAACCAAAATAAACTTCTATAAACAAAAAGAAACATGTCTTTATATAAGGTTATAACTTAGTGGGCAATTAAAGGGAAGATAAATTGCAAGAAAGATATGAAAGAAGTTGAGAAAGCTTGGAACATAAACAGATATCAAAATAAACTACAATGAAAAGAGAGGAGAAGCCATTTGGTTTTATAAGTACAGAGAGTCTTTCAGATTTAATGGAATACAACAGTGTTCAACTTCATTAAACCCATGCCCAGTTTTGCTCCAGTGAAAAGACCAAACCCCAAAGACAAGGGTGTTACAAATGCATTCAGGAAGAAAAGATGCATTACCCCAGATTGGTGGGAAATAACCTAATGATAGTTTCTTAAAGGCAATGACCAGATTCGGAAACTCAGGGAATGAGCCTTGTACTTTTCTCTTGGAGCATGATCGACAACACACGATGCTAGGAAACTTCTTTTAAGAATGTGGATCACAAAAAGAAACTTCTCGACAATCAAGCCAGCATGTGTTTATTGACAAATGCC
This sequence comes from Apodemus speciosus, assembly GCA_002335545.1. Lineage (NCBI taxonomy): Eukaryota > Metazoa > Chordata > Mammalia > Rodentia > Muridae > Apodemus > Apodemus speciosus. The sequence continues at coordinate 74,972 of BDUI01004153.1, forward strand.
CTACTAAAGGAACATCTAGAGATTCTTAATTTAGGAAAGAGAATGATTTGAAAAGTAGGTTCCAACACACTAGAAGGGTTAGAGAGCAAAAAGTGCAATAAATGGTCAAATCTAAATGAATATTGACTGTAAAAATCCATGTTCATTATGCCTGATCTGTGGAGTTTAAAAAAGTCAGCACAGGTTCTTATAAATCAGGATGTGAATGGAGGGTTTATAACACCAGAAYGCTTGTTGTCTGAGAGGAAATATAGGTAGCCTTGTCTTCACTCAGTGCCTGCTGCAGTGTAGTCATGGGGGAGGGGTGTCTTAAGCTCATGCCAACAGCATCCCACCTTGATATCCAATATGTTTTCCTCTTTATGCTAAGACTGCTACTGTGTTAACTGAATACAATTAATATCTATGAATATGGAGTGAATAGTATCTAAAACTAGCATAAGAAAAATGAAACAGAGGGATAACTCACTTTAAAAGACATTTTTTCCTTCAATTTAAGCAAATGATAGACACTATGCAAAATGTATGAGAAATCATGGGCCAGCATAAAGATTAAATGTTTAAAATGCCAAAATAGGTTTGAAATATATATCAATACAATGCAAATATCTGATACATGCCATTTATAAGGTATATATTAAAATTCAGGGATATAAAATAGTTGAAATAAAAAGGAGAGAAAAACACCATAAGCAGCAAAAAATAAACCTAATATAGGATATAATTAGAGACATAATTATATCTTGGATTTAAGGCCTAAAATGTATTTGGAGATGAAGAGAAGCTCACTACTTACCAATAAAGGTTTCTATCATTAACAAGTCTAACTTTGAATGCATCTTATAGTCAGTTTCAAAGTATATAGAGGGAAAATAGACCCAGTAACAGAAAAATTGATAGATTATTCCTGTAACTTAGAGAGTTTAATTTCTTGCTCTCAGGGACTGAGGGGCCAAGGAGATGAAGATCAGTAGTGACAGAGAACATCCTGGCAACACATTTCACAGTTCAGCATAAGAAACATGAGCAGAACACCCCTAACAATCAGAGAATATACATATTTTTCAGGGATGTGCACTTTTACAAAAGTGATCACATACTAGCCTCTATACATTACAGTGAATTCATATCTCACGAACAGCAAGCCCAGCAGCCATATGCTTTGCCCCACTCTATTGGAGCTCCATCTTATTTCTTGTCAACACCTCTACATACAATGTAGAATATGCATCCCACTCCCTAGCCCACAGCTCTGCTTGCWTTTTGGGAGGCCTGCAGCKATCCAGGACAACTAGTYCCAGAGACTTACTACTTCCAGGGACTACCAAGCCAGCCAATGCCAGAGACAACTAGATGGTAAAAGGCAATCACAAGAACATAATCAACAGAAGCCAGTGCAATATGGCACTATRAGAACCCAGCTCTAGCACTACAGCAATCCCCTGGGTATCCTAACAYACCGGCAGAACAAGACCGTGACCTTAAATCTCATCTCATGAAGGTGATAGAAGCATATGAACAGGATATAAATAAATCCTATCAAGAAATACAGGGAAACACAACCAAACAGGCAGAAGCCTTTAAAAGGAATCAAAGAAATATAGTAAAATACATTCAAACAGGTGTATGAAATGAATAAAACAGTCCAAAACAGAAGTGATAAAGAAAATATACTTGGAGGCAACCCTGAAGATGGAAAATTCAGGAATGAGAACTAGAATTGGTGATTTAGTCCCTGGGAGCTCTGGGGGTACTGGGCGGTTCATATTCTTGTTCCTCCCATGGCTCTGCAAACCCCTTAAGCTCCTTGGGTTCTTTCTCTAATTCCTCCATTGGAGACCCTGTGCTCAGTTCAATGGTTGGCTGAGAGTGTCCCCCTCTGTATTTGTCATGCACTGGCAGATCCTCCCAGGTGACATCTATATCAGGCTCCTGTCAGCAAGCACTTGTTGGTATCCACAATAGTGTCTGGGTTTGGTAACTGTATATGGGATGAATCCTCAGGTGGGGCAGTCTCTGGATAGCTTTTCTTTCAGTCTCTGCTC
>BDUI01004155.1:39755-49780 GCA_002335545.1 Apodemus speciosus
TATGGAAAGCCAGTCGTGTTATCTCCTTTTCGAAAGCTGTTCGGATACTCCCCATTATATTTGGAATAAAATTCAACCCTCTCTCCAAGTCCTACAAAGCTGCACAGTTGGAGCCTGTGTACCCCCACATCTTGAACATTTCTCCACTTGCTTCCCCTGCTGAGGATTTGTCTGTTGCTGTGTATTGTGATGCTAAACACTGGCCCTGGTTGCCTCAGGGATGAGAATACACACACACACACACACACACCAAGTAATGCTATGTGACCTCACTCATTAATTTAACTATTGGTTGAATAAAGATTCCTATAGCCTATAGCGGGGCAGAGAAGTAGGTGGGATTTGGGTTCCCAGGCTTGGGGTCTGAGGAGGATGAGGAGGAGAGAAGAAGGTGGAGAGAAAAGGTACCATGGGTTAGGTGAATCATGAAAACATGGCCACAAGAGCTGGCTAATTGAAGTTAAGAGTGAACATGACAGAATATGGCAAATCATAACTGGGGGTTATTGATAGGGAAGTTGATGCTAATAGCTTAGAGGGCATTTGTCTGCCTAGCTCTAGTGCTTTAAAGGTGTATCATACATATAAAGGTTTTGTGTCTTTTATGAACTAAATGATCTAAGGCAGAGTAGAAACCCCAGATTAAATATTCTTCRCGTCTACTTTCCCTTCCTTCCCTGACCTTCCCCGTGAGTGTGGAGCAGGCTATGTTGCATCTAACATCAAGCCTTTCACTGACAGGATCCCCCTGCCGGCGAAGACTCCCACATGACAGTTCCTTAAGAGGCAGAACATTGCTTGCACATCCTCCCCACCCGTCCTGATCACTCACTCAGTCTACAAAAGTCGCTCATCCAGCCCCGTCTCAGTTCCTCCTTGTTTGCCTGATAACTTACTATCATCTAAATAACCTTCCTGGCTTGTTCGCCCCTGAGCATCTCTTTCTACACAGCCTCTAATCTGCCTGGTAGGAGGCGGCCCTTCTCTGTCTTATTCGCAGCTGTAATCCAGCACCTAGAATGCTCTCAGCGGATAATAGGCACTTGAAGAGCACTTGTTGAGTATGCTGAATGACTATTTTGTGTGAATAATGGTTACAAGCCCACTATTTCCTACTGGGCTAACCCATTTACTTCTCCATAGATGCGTGGGCTTTTATATGAGTCAAGTGATCTTCTGTCACTGTCGGACAGCTTTCCTAGAGAGCCTCTGAGGAAGAGATACATTGCACGTGCACACCAACTAAAAGGATAAATACATATTCCTTCTCCCGTCTGTGCCGCTCCTCTGCTTCCTGCATCATCTCTTGAGCCTCCTCGAGTTTCGCATCCACCAGCTTCTGCTGCAGTTCTCGATGTTTGAATATTTTGTCCAGATGCTAAGGAAAAAGAACACGTAAGAGCCAGGCCCGTGATCAGGGCATAGACATGTAAAAATAGGAAACAATTCACATGAATCCAATTTCCTAGTTGTTTTTTTTTTTTTTTTTTTTTTTTTTTTTTTTTTTTTTTTTTTTTTTTAAAAAACCCCCACATTTTTTTTTTTTTTTTTTTTTTTTTTTTCTAAGGAATAGACACCCTGGCCTCACTAAGGGTCATTAATCGGTGAGAATCCCCAACTTTCCACTCTCCAGAGATAGCTTCAAATGACAGAGATGCCAGAGGTCAGCAGCACTAATGTCTAAAGGTTACAAACATGATTTTTCTCGATTGGGAAGCCGGTTGATATGAGACCATGCATTATGCTAAACCTCTTCCCAGACAGTGCTCCACTCTATTCTGGTTCCGTATCATGGCCCTTTTCATGACTGTAGAACTACTTTTAACAATAAGACGAATATAGTTTATCATAGTGAGTTTTCATCCGAGTTCCAGCATGTGATCCCTAGATGTGTGGGACCGAGGTTCAGAGCCCTGACTGCTCACTCCGCCGCTCTGATGATGCCCTGGTGTTAAATGCTTAGTACCCGGATTGATGCTATTGGGATGTGATAGAGAAATTCAAGAGGTRGGGTTTGCTAGGGTCTTTGGTAGTTAGTTTCCCCCCCCCCCAGCTACCAGGAAGTGAGTATCTCAGCTCAGCCACCTCGTTCTCACCGTGTTTGTGTGTTACTTTGACATAGGCACCAAAATGATGGGGTCCCTTGCTCATGGTCTGAAACCCTCAAATCTGTGAGCCAGAACAACCCTTTCTCTCAGTAAGCTGAGCCTCTGTYCTTYGATCTTATAGGACGAGAAAGCGGACTGACACGTGGAGGTGACATGAGCTGGCCTCACTCAGTGTCCTCACATCTTGACCTCCAGACTACCTCTGTTTGAAGGATGGCTGACTTGGCTAAGAGGCCGCATCAGAAAGGGGACACCCAGAACGCTGTGTTGGGATTTAAATAGAACCAGTGCCGGGAATGTGAANAAAAAAAAAATAGCATTTTTGGAAGGGTATAGCAATGGTTTAGATAGGTAGTGTAGATTCCAAAAGCTTGTATGTTGAAGGTTGTATCCCTCAGATGATTGTTTTTTGAGAGATGATTCTACCATGATGGTGCTAATTTCATCAACAGATTAATCTGTTGATGGCTTCGTATCTGAATCCATTGTTCAGAGGTGGAGTTTATTTGGAGGAAGTAAGYTCCCAGCGTACGCTTTTGAAGTCTCTRTCTTGTCTCTGGAGCCACTTTCTAGGTCTTTCTGCTTCCTTGCCACCTTAAGGTGAACAACTTTCTCTGTTATGTGCTCCCAACAACTTTGTTCTTCTTCATCATGGCCTAGAGATAAGAATCAAGTAGCCATGGACTGGGGTCCCYGAAACTGTGAGCCAAATTAACCTTTTTTGTCCTTTAAGTTGATTTCTGTAAGATACTTTRTTAYGGAATGGGAAGGTCAACTARSRTAATAATAGAATCTAGAGCCTCTGTACTGTCATAACACCCGGGACATAATTGTCAATGAAAACCCAACAGAAATGGCACATTATTAAAAGAAAGAAAGTAAATAAATAAATAATTTGTTCTACAAGGGCCCAAATGCAAAAACAGCAGGGAAGAATCATAAAACAGATATTATAAGTCTGCTCAGTGACTGTAAAGGAAGATATTGTCCCAACAAACTAAAACCAGGAAGTCTCAGACAGGATAAACAATTCATTAAATAAGTGGGAATCCTGGAATTCAAAGCTGTGTAAATAGAAAATTTTAAATAATCACTCAGATTTTTAAAAAGCATGAACAGGCTACAAAATGGCCTGATCAGAAGACTGAGGAAAAGCATGGTGAGAGCCGTGCGACAGTGTCACAAAGCCAATATGCACACAGCTAGAATCTGAGGAGACAGGAAGGAGAACACGAGTTAGTGAATGTATTTGAAAAAGTAACACTTGAAAAAAAAATCCAAGCTTGCTGAAAAACATACAGATACAAAAAGCTGAGCAAATACCAAGTAGGAATACGTTAAACAAACAAACAAACAAACAAACAAACAAACAAACAAACCTTATGGACTGGGAAGATGGCTCATTGGTTAAGAGGACTGGCTGCTCTTGCAGAGTTCCTCAGTTTGATTCCCAGMACCCACAGGGCAATTCACAACCATCTGTAATTTCAGTTTCAGGCATCTATCACCTTTTTCTAGCCTCCATGGTTACCACACACATGTGGTAGCCATTACTGGCAGCAGACCCTTATGGGRAGATCTTTAAGTTGAGAGGAAATGATGTCAGGCAGGACACTGAAGCTTTAGTCCAAGTAARAAAAGCATCAGGAAATTCTAGAATCTGGGCAGAGAGAAAAACATAGCTTTTCTTTTCATTTTTCAGGGAATACAGGCGATAGTAAAGATAAAAGCAATCCTGTCCTCTCATGGGCATCATGAATGCATAGAATTGTATACATAGAAAATTCTAGCTTAGGGACAGNGATCTTATAGGACGAGAAAGCGGACTGACACGTGGAGGTGACATGAGCTGGCCTCACTCAGTGTCCTCACATCTTGACCTCCAGACTACCTCTGTTTGAAGGATGGCTGACTTGGCTAAGAGGCCGCATCAGAAAGGGGACACCCAGAACGCTGTGTTGGGATTTAAATAGAACCAGTGCCGGGAATGTGAARCTAGTATTCCAGGCCATTCCTATCTGAGCACTTTCTGAGGAGAGCAGATATTTCCCCATCGGCTCTTCCTTTCTTCTTCGCTCTTATTTCTTCCCTGGATGGATTCATACCTTCTCACYAGAAACGATGGTAGCTAGGGGTTACGGCTTGCTGTGAGGAGTTTCCTGGTTTATCCAACTCCTATGACCAGGTGCTAATGACTCAAATATTGTTTTCTTGATGAAGTCGTGGCACATTACCAACCCAGCCACTTGTTATATCGTTAATGTAAAATATTGAAAATGAAAATCTTTGTGACTGTCGATGATATCCTCTCTAGGACACATGTGTTTTATACATAAAAACACAGAAGGCAGAGTGAGTGCTATGGCTAATGTTAATAATTTTGATGCGATCCAGAGTCACTGGGGAGAAAACCCTCTGGACATGCCCCTGAGGGACTGATTGCTTTAGGTTAACTTCTGGGCTTGCCCGCGAGGGATCATCAAGCTTGATCAGGTTAACTGAGGTGGGGAAGGCTTGCCTTAACCGTGAGCAAGGCCATTTCCTGGTCTGGGACCCTGGACTGAATAAAGATAAGGAAGAAGGCTGAGTATGAGGATCCTTTATTCTGTTTTCTGTCTGTGGACCCGTGTAACGGACTGTCTACCTGCACTTCCCCTCCCCCCCACCATACTTTCCATGCCACAATGGAACAATTCTCCAAAACTGTAAGCCAGAGTTTACCTTTCCTCCCTTACGTTGCTTCTTAGTAGATGTTTGGTCACAGCCACACATAGAGGCGCTTACATAGATAGTGTTCTCTGCTTGATCATAACATTGAAACAAGTGACATTCTGTGCAAAGCATACGACCTAATTCATTGCTTGGCACACATTAAGCGCTAAATAAATAATACTATAATGGTTACATTATTAATGCTATTATCAGCTTGTTAATTGAGGTGACATGGCGAGCCTAATGAAGAGAGGTGTACATGGGGAGGGTTTTTAAAGGACCCAAGGACTGTGCACGATGACTGTGCCCACAGCCCAGCTCTTTGTTCCCTGCTTCTACTTCAGTGTGGTGTGAGCTCAGCCAGGTGTTTTGTACGGCTGTCTATTTTTATTCTGGTTAGTAAAAGAAATCCAGTCGTAACGATTAACGGTTTAGAGCACTGACCATGCATTTCTTCTTAACCAAGTCCCTCTCTTTCCCAAGGCAACTCCGGGCCTCCTGCGTAGAGCTCTGCGAACTCTGCGAACTCTGCGAGCTCTGCGAGCTCTGCGGTTTGATGCGGTTCTCACCTCCTCCCTGAGCTCGTACTGGTCAATGATGCTTTTCAGTTTTTCCGCGAGCTCTGTGTTCTCCTGGCAAAGNGATCTTTAAGTTGAGAGGAAATGATGTCAGGCAGGACACTGAAGCTTTAGTCCAAGTAARAAAAGCATCAGGAAATTCTAGAATCTGGGCAGAGAGAAAAACATAGCTTTTCTTTTCATTTTTCAGGGAATACAGGCGATAGTAAAGATAAAAGCAATCCTGTCCTCTCATGGGCATCATGAATGCATAGAATTGTATACATAGAAAATTCTAGCTTAGGGACAGGAGAAATAAAGGAACTTATTTAGCTAGTGTTTCCACAATGTGATGTGGTGTAATATTGACTCTAGATAGACTAGGAACAGTTAAAAATGTTGATTGTAACCACAGATTATTCACTGTAAATAATGCGATGAGATGTAATTTGAAAATCCAAGAGATAAGTTAAAAATATAATTCAAAGAATCTTTGAATTGGGAGTCAGTAAAATAAAGGAACAGAGTCGGGGAGGGGGGTTGAGTATGCTGTAAACAAGTAAAGATTGTGTCTATTATTTAATGCAGTCATATCAATCATTGCTTTATATGTCAATGCACTGGTACCCCAGTTAAAGGCAGATACTCTACATATGAAAAGAACCAATCTATAGCTTTATCCTGYCTTAGTGAGTTATATTTTGTAGACTCAGGTAGAAAATGAACAGATGAAGAGAGATAGACTGTACAGACAAATTAAAAAACATAAGGGGCCCTGTTGATGTCAGATAATTTAAATTTCAAGATAAATATTATCAGATGTTCATAACAATAAAATCATCAGTTTTTCAAAAAGACAGAAGGTGGATGTACTGGCTGGTTTTGTGCATCAACTTGACACAGGCTGGAGTTATCACAGAGAAAGGAGCTTCAGTTGGGGAAGTGCCTCCACTAGATCCAACTGTGGGGCATTTTCTCAATTAGTGAAAAGGGGGAGGGCCCCTTGTGGGTGGTGCCATCCCTGGGCTGGTAGTTTTGGATTCTATAAGAGAGCAGGCTGAGCAAGTCAGGGGAAGCAAGTCAGTAAGAAACATCCCTCCAAGGCCTTTGCATCAGCTCCTGTATCCTGACCTGCTTGAGTTCCAGTCCTGACCTCCTTTGGTGATAAACAGCAATTTGGATGTGTAAGCTCAATAAACTCTTTCCTCCCCAACTTGCTTCTTGGTCATGATGTTTGTGAAGAAATAGAAACCCTGACTAAGTCAGTGAATATGAATAAGTCCAACATCAGTGCTTCAAGAAGCAAACCTTGATGTATTTGAAAGGAGTCTGTCCTACAGCTAACACTGGGCTTGTACTGATGGCTCCAAAGGTAATTGTTGCCTATGGAATACTGAATGAACAACACCTGAACAGCATTTGTTCCAAGCACACACTGATTTTTCATCAAGAGAGCATATCCATGATTAGSTAGACAAATTAAACATGCCCCAGCCCGTGGGCAATTAATCAATGACAAATTAGGGTTTTGGGTTTGAATTCTTATTTTGGCATGTCAAATGTTCATGACTATAAAGTGACTGAGTAGAATCCCTGAGTTTCCTCATCTGTAAGGATAGGGACTCTTATGAGGCCATTTGTTAGATCAAATGACATAGCACGCACAGTCCTAAGGAGTCAAAGCCACACTCCTCTCCCTTCGAGTCTTTCCAGTGTCACATTCCCACCMATCACTTCTTCACTGTGTAATGACATTGTAGAAAGACAGGAGTCTTTTGTAAACTCAGAACACTACCTCTTGAGTTAAAGATGGAGCACCTGTCTCCAGGTTGTCATCTAGCCAGGATTGCTGGTGGTTCCTAGTGCACTCGATGMAAAAATCCCAGATCCCCATCCTCTTCAGCTTGCAATGTGAGAGTTCAGCACACTGGCTTCCCGTTTCCCAAACGTCCTTGCAGGAATATTGTCTGATTTGTTACTGTATGCTTTGGCGATACAGTAACAGATGGGTAGGCTAGTGCTTCCTACCGCTGGAAGGGAGACTATGGATGCCAATAACAGACCTATTTGATGAGCTCCGCGTTTTACTTTTGAATGGAGCTGGTAATCAGCTTAAAATACCTTGCTGGGGACCTATACTGCAATTAATAAAATCCATGTAGACATAAAGAAGTGATCAGTTGCCTTCCGGTTTCTGTCGGCGCCCCAGAGCTGACCCTCTGCCACAGCTCTTCATACCCAAATCCCGCCAAGAAAGAGTTGGTCACCCAGGAGTGCTGACACACCTGAGAGCATGGGTAAGACCACCACTTCTGCTCAAATACCTGGCCCAAGAAGGGCCCGCCCAGAGCCATAAGGACACAAGAACCAAGGAACAGCTGGGGACAGGANGGGGGTGGTGATGGTATGCAGCAGAGAGAAATAAATGTAATGCTATTCTGTAAAACCATGGAATATTAACCACAGAGTTATATTGCACAGATTTTATAAGCGAGATCATACTATAAACTTCTTTTTTCTTTTAGGTTTGATTTTTATTTATGTTTATGTCTCTGTGAATGAATATATGTCGGATTGTGTGGGTACCCAGAGAAGCCAGAAGAAAGCATCCAATCCCTTGACACTGGAGTTACAGGTGATCGTGAGCTATTTCACATGGATGCTGGGAACTGAACTTGGGACCTTCTGCAAGAGCAGCAAGTGGTCTCAATAAGAAAGATGTATTATCAGGAAGCTATTCAAAAGTAGAAAAAGGAGTCTTTCCAAATACACTAGGTATTTCATTCCTAGACAGAACAATCATTTTGTGTTATAAATAAAATATTTGCAATATAAATTTTGAATTAGAAGGTAATAAGGTTGAAATCTCCTTAAGTCTTAAAAGAAACAATGAGAAATTTACCAGCATCCCCCATGCCCCCACACACCATTTCTTACTATCGAAGAATTGAAATTTTTATATTATCCCTGTTCTCTTTCTCTGACAACAAAACTCCACATTCATCACTAACCACTAAACTGTGCCTACATCCATCTATCTACACCAGGAATTATCTGTGTTATAACTGTTCCTTTTATTCTTTTAGAATAAAGGGTTTGTGTTCCCTATATTATCCCAAAATAGACACATCTACACGGGCTGACAGATGATACACACTTTCGGATTCCTTTCAGTCCTGGTTAATTGTTAATGGGAATGTACGCTTCATTATTRGCAAGTGAAATTACACTGCATTTAGTTGCCTACCAACTTCAAATTATGGAACAGGACATAGAAAGAGAGAATTATCTTAGCAGAACTAATTGTGCAAGCCTTTATTAGGCTAGAATAATGTGATCAAAACAAGAACTGATCTGGAAAATATGTGCTCTGGAAGTGTTTTAATTTATCATTCACTTCCATCTTTCTTATATAATGTTAACACATTGCCTAGCTTGTTGGCCATCAGAATTATAATTTCATCATATTGTAACTTCTTAAAGATATTATAAGAGATACTGCCTAATCTAAAGATTATTTCAGATAACATTTATCTTCATATACTGATACTTATTACTTATATCACTAAAAATGATCRTAACTATCACCTAAAGAAACATATCTGTGATAGTGATTGTCACCTCATTGCTCCTGATATACTTCTAAGTCCCCAAATTATGAATCATATGACTATAGTCTATGATCTTAATTTTATTTTTATTTATAATGATTCCATATATGAATGAAAAAGCTATGCCATGCATCTGAGAAAGTCTGATAKTCTCCATATCTGAGCTTATGTTATTAAACACATGTCAAGCCACTCAGTTCTGGCTGGTTAAATGGCAGCTTGAGTTTTGTGTTATATTTCCCCTCTTTAATAGGAGGAACTGTACAAGGTCTTGGGAGGAAGCCCAAACTATCTTGAACTTGTGATCCTCCTGCCTCATCCTCCCAAATACCAAGGTTCTACGTTGGTTTTTCAACTAGACAAAAATAAGTCTTGCCAAATGTTCTTCAGTTGAGTTCACTGATAAAGAATGTGCCATCTCTTGGACAATGTCTGAGACATTTTTTAAAAAGTTAATTAAGTGTATTTTGCAAAGTGAAAATCACTAATGCAAACAAGACTGAGAGACTAAAGCTGAAAGCAAGTTTGCAGGCATCACGTGCACGCCACCCCCCATCCCCCACCCGCACCCCCAGCACATAATCCATAGGTGCTCAGTAATGCTTATTTACAGACACATGAGCAGCTTGGACTAGAAGACTTCTATAGTTCTTTCCCTTTCCACATTAAGTTTCTGTGACATTCTGGTAACAAATACTGCTTATTTCTTTACCAAAATCATGTTCCTTAAGCCACTACCCACATTGTAATAGAGATTTCTTTTTCAATATTGTTTCAGGCTAGAATCTACTCCTTCAAGTATCTGTAGGAGTTGCTGAGACAAGTTTGTGCCTCAAACCTTCACTGGCCTTTATCTAAATAATTAAAGTTTGTAYTTGTGTTTAATACACTAAAGAAAAAAATTATAAGGAATGAAAAAGTTAAAACGTGTGTGTGTGGGGGGGGGGGACCTGACTATGCACTGTCTTTGCATGTCATGCTCAGGCTGTGCCTATTAGCATGGGAAAGGAGGTCACATCAAGTTTTGTCTTCTACAT
>BDUI01004156.1:25979-37295 GCA_002335545.1 Apodemus speciosus
AAACAAACAAACAAACAAACAAACAAACAAACACTAAACCAGCCTCACCTGAGAAGTTTTACAAGGTTCAAACATGAAAAAAAAATACGGAAGTGTACTGATTAAAATATAAAACATGCCAAACAGTGGTGTTGCACACCTTTGATTTTGGCACTGGGAGGTAGAGGTAGATGAATCTCTGTGAGATCAAGGCCAGTCTGGTTTACAGAGTTAGTTCCAGGACAGTCAGGGATATATAGAGAAATCCTGCCTCAAAAACAAACAAACAAACAAACAAACAAACAAACAAAACACCCCCCACAAAAGCATAAACCATAAAAGAGTTTGTGTTTAGACACTAGAAGCATTACATTTCTAACTCAAGCACACTTACCTGAGGATCTTCTGGATTGGTGTATACCTATGTAAAAATGAATTACAATTAAGTAAAGTCCTTACTTTGGACAAAATTGTACATTAAAATATTAAGTTGATTTAGTGAAACAAAAGAAAAAATGAAAATGATCTTTCCAGTAAAGTTTCTTTTCCCCCACAGAATACATCAGCTGATTGAATAAAGCGACATAAATCATCTGATAGTTTCAATGTCATTTAATAAAGGGAAAATTTGACAGTGTTAAAAAATACAAGTACTTACAGCTAGAATGATCATCCTTAGCTGAAATACAACAGAGAACAAAAATCTTAATTGTATTCTATAAAATGCATTTTCATGATGGATCATAAAAATTCTTTGTACTAGTTTGGAGGCTTGGGAGTATAACTCAGCAGTAGAACATCCACTTAGGGCATGTAAAACCTTAAGTTCCATCTTTGGTGTTTCCCCATCCCCAGAGAAAGAGAAGGATTTTTATTCTCTCTTTTAAATATGTCCTTTCTTTCTTTCTTTCTTTCTTTCTTTCTTTCTTTCTTTCTTTCTTTCTTTCTTTCTTTCTTTTTCTTTCTCTTTTTTTTGGAGTGGGGTGAGGGTATGGTGCTTTTTCAGAGTCTCACTAAGTAGCCTTGGCTGTCCTAGAAATTGCTATGTAGCCCAGGTTGGCCTTGAATATAAAAGAGATTCACCTGCTTTTGCCTACTGTGTACTGGAATTAAAGGCCTATATCAGTACACCCAGCACTCAACATTTACTTTTAAAAACAAGTAACCATTGTGGAAAATATACTTCATGTCTATTCTCTCAAATAATTTCTTTCCATTTGGCTTTCTGATGACTGAAATTCATGTCAGCACTTTATTTCACTCTGTCAAGAGACAGAGGCAGGAAGATCTTTGTGAGTTTGAGGCCAGCCTGGTTTATACAGTGAGCTCTAGGCTGTCAGGCCTACAAAGTGAGACCCTGGCTCAAAAAAGAAATAAATAGGGCTAGAGAGATGGCTCAGTGGTTAAGAGCATTGACTACTCTTCCGGAGGTCCTCAGTTCAATACCCAGCAAGCACATGCTGGCTGACAATCATCTGTAATGGGATCTGATGTCCTCTTCTGGTGTGTCTGAACAGTGTAGTCATATACATAAAGTAAAATAAGTCTTAAAAGAATAATAAAAGTAATTCCAGTTCCCTATAGCTTTCCTAAGATGCTTAGTCATTTAACACTATTAGAAAGTATTTCTTTTTGTTGCTGTTTTCGAGACAGGGTTTCTCTGTGTAGCCCTGGCTCTCCTGCAACTCATTCTGTAGACCAGTCTGGTCTTGAACTCAGATATCCACTTTCCTCTACCTTCACAGTGCGGGAATCAAATGGTTTTGTTAATCACTGTTGGCTTACCAATGCTCCTGTGTGCCAGAATGTATATGGTGTTCCATATTTACTATCTTAGTGGGAAAGTTAAGAGACTGGGGATAAAAATTCAYCTTCACAATGTTAGGCTTGGACTCCTCTGTATACTATGATACTATATCAAAAAGTCTTGTAGTCTATTGTAAAATCTTAATTAAAATTTCACTATTGCTGAGTAGTGGTGGCAACATGCGTTTTGATCCCAAAACTCAGGAGGCAGAGTCAGGTGGATCTCTTTGTTCCAGGCCAGCCTGGTCTACAGAGTGAGTTCCAGGACAGCCAGAGCTACACAGAGAAACCCTGTATTTCTTGAAAAAACAAAGAAACAATCAATCCCACAAAACTTCAGTATACTGACATGATTTCAAATCTAGTCTAGACTCTATAATGAGTTTGGGCTAGCTATGGCACAGAGACCCTTACCCTAACCATTTCAGAATTTGTGTCAATTTAACTTGAACTACATGTGAAAATTTATTTTGCTGTGCTGAGAACTGAATTAAGGGCCTTGTATATGTTATATAAATACTCTGCCACTCATCTACTCAGCCCAAGGAAACTTAATTTTAGATTCTAATTAAGAAAAAATTTATAGGTTAGGTATGGTGCTGCACACCCTTAATCCTAGCACTCTGGAGGCAGAAGTAGGCAGATCTCTCTAAATTCAAGGTCATCCAGGAAAACACTGTAAGACTCCGTTTCACTTGATAATAATTATTACTTATTGCTAGCCATGATGGTACATGCCTATAAACCTAGAATTTGGGAAGTAGAGACGAGAGGAGCAGAAATTCACAGCTGTTTTCAAATATGTAGTTAATGCATGCCAGTCTGGGATACAATAAACTGTCTTTAAAAAAACCTATAAAATCAGAACAAACTATTAAAATACTAGTTTAAGCATGGTTTAAGAATACATGTAAGCCGGGCGGTGGTGGCCCACGCCTTTAATCCCAGCASTTGGGAGGCAGAGGCAGGNGGATTTCTGAGTTCRAGGCCAGCCTGGTCTACAGAGTGAGTTCCAGGACAGCCAGGGCTACACAGAGAAAGCCTGTGGGGGTGGGGGAGGAGAATACATGTAAAACTAATACAAAGTTTTAGAATCTTTAAATTCATTTTTATAAGTTAATATGTGTTATTAATGCTAATGACTGAATGATGGTTTGTTAAACCTAGCTTGGCAGAATTTGTTTAGTATTAATTATATTAACTTAAATGAATTGAAGATTGGACTTTAAAATACTCAAATGCAGTCAAGCATGGTAACCTATGTCTTTATACTAGCAGTGGGGAGGCAGAGACAGGCTGGTCTCTATTGAATTCAAGGCTAGTCATTTGCTAAATAACAAACTCTAGGCCATCCAGAACTATCTAGTGAGATCCTATCTCAAAAATAAATAAAATATTCAAATGTGGGGCTGGTTAAGAGCAGTTAAGAACTTGTTCATGTAGAGCAAAGTTTGGTTCCCAGTACCCATACTGGGCGGCTACAGCCACCCGTACCTCTAGTTCCATGAGATCCAATACCCATTTCTGGCCTTTATAGACACCATAAGACATGTGCATGCACATGTATACATTCATATAAATAAATAATAAATCTTTAGAATATCCACATATCCACATTTTTTTGTAAACGAGACTGAACTATATGAAGTTAGTTTAAATTACTCTCTTACTACATGATAATTCCTGTTGTATCTATAGGGAAGGGAAGAAGAGATGCGAAAGACTTACATATTTCTTCTGTAAAGCATCATAGCATCCTAGCATCCTAAAAAAAAGCCAAATATATTCTTTTATATTTAATACATTTTCAGAAAATAGTTCTTTTCATAAATCTCTATATTTACTTTTAGAAAATATAACTAATAATTAAATTAAAGCATCTCTTTTATTAACTACCTTAAAACTAAACAAAATAAAACAAAGAAACAGGCTGGTAAAATGATGCAGTGATTAACAGTGCTTACTGCTCTTACTGCCTTGGGCTTTTGTCCCAGCACCCACAAGACAGCTCACACTGCCTGTGACTACAGTTGTGGGGTCTTATACTTTCCTCTGCTCTTCTTGGGCATCTGCATACACATGGCATACTTACATGCACTAGGGTGCATACTCTTAAACAATTTTAAAAAACTTTAAAAAATAAAAACCATCCAGGCAGTGGTGGTATAAGGCTTTAATTCTCTGCACTCAAGAGGCAGAACCAGGCAGATCTCTGTGAGTTCAAGGCCAGCCTGGTCTACAGAGTGAGTTTCAGACAGCCAGGGCTACACTGTGAAACCCTGTCTCAAAAATATATATATATATATATAAAAGAATAGCAATAATAATGAAGTAGAAATATGGAGATGGGAGGACAGAAGGGAAACTACAAAATATCTGACAGCAATTTGTACAGTTATAATAAAAATGAATCCTATTTACATGGAGCATGAAATTTAAAAATTAATACATAAATCCAAAACCTAAAAACATGGTACCCAGGGCTAAAGGGTTAATCACTAAAATCTGGTTATATACTGAAAAGTAGTCAACGTATAAAAAGTATGATTAGAAAAACAGTAATTTTCTGCCTTTAGGTATTCTTTTACTTACCACTTCACTAGCTGTGAAGAACCTGGACAGTTTTTATCTTCTTTCAGAATTTTGACACAGAGATCTTAATGAAAAATGAAATAACTATATAAGTACTTATAACTAGCTGATTTAATTAATCAACTAATTATATTTATTTGCTTTGTGTTCTATGTGTATGTGTGGGCACGCCATGTATCATAACACATATGTGTAGCAGCCACTTCTGGGAGCCAGTTCACTCCTTCTACCACGAGGGTTGTGGGGAGTTAACTCAGATCATCAGGTTTGATTGCAAGGGCCTTTAACAGCTGAGCTATCTTGTCAGCCTCAACATTAAATTTTAAATAATATTTTCTTTAGCTATGAATTATAGTTATATTATTTTTTGAGACAGAATCTCACTATGCAGCCCAGGTTGGTCTTGAGTTCACAATTCCCCTGACTTAACTTATCTAGTATTGGGATTACACAAGTGTGTACCACCTACCTGGCTCATTATAGGCATTTTATTAGTGGCAGCTTCCAAATAATTGGTACTCTTTACTATAAAATTCCATCATCATGAGTAAGAATTTAAGTTGATGGGTAGGAATTTTCCTATTTCTGTGACTTAGTTGGTAAGCGTTTGTCTAACATTCACAAAGTCCTAGGCAGAATCCTGAGCACCAAGTAAATCGGGTGTAGTGGTACATGCCTCTAATCTCAGCCCTTAGAAGAGAGGCAATGAGAACCCAGCATTCGAGACCAGCCTCAGCTATGTAACCAGTGCAATGCCAGTCTGAATTACTTAATACTTTGTCTGAAAAAAAGGTGGTGGGGCAGAGTAGTGCACAGTATTAAGAGTACTGTCTAATTTCCCAGAGGACCTAAGTTAGATTCCCAGCACTCAAGTTGCAGTTCACAGTAACTCTGGTTCCAGGGGACTTGATGCCCTTTCTAGTCTCCAAGAGCACCAGGCACATACAAGGTATGCATACATACTTTGATGTAAAACAACCAAAAATAAATAAGTAAAATTTAAGAAAATTTGGATATAATTTTTTCATTCAATCATTTTCTGATAGTCTTAGAATGTTTGCTATGAACTCTTATTTTTCTGAAATATTTGGTAACTAGACCAAAAGCTGACTCTCAGATAAGGACTCTGCAGAGGTACAACATGTAACACTTGAAAAGAACTGAGAGCATCACTTTGTCTCAGATTCTTTAGTTCATAAACAGGGGTAAGAGCTATTTCATAAGACTGTAGTATGTTTGCTAGTTGGACACAAGTTAGAGTTATCCAAAAGAAGGGAACCTCAATTGAGAAAATGACTGCAGAAGATCCCACTGTAAGACATTTTCTTAATTAGTGATTGTGGGTGGGGCCGTCCTTGGGCTAGTGGTACTGGGTACTATAGGAAAATAGGCTGAACAAGCCATGAGGAGCAAGCCAGTAAGCAGCACTTGTCCATGGCTTCTGCATCGGCTCCAGTCTTCAGGTTCTGGCCCTGCTCGAGTTCTTGACCTGTCTTCCTTCAGTGATGGTCTATGATGTGGAAGTGTAACCCAAATAACTTCTTTCCACCCAACTTGCTTTTGGCCATGGTGTTTCATGGTTTTCATCATGGCACTAGTAACCCTAACTAGGACATTTAGTATATGAATTGATGAGATAGTAATCATAACATAGTTATGATTGGCATATTGTCCAGCATATAGCTGGAGCATAATTTTATGCACATACCATTTATATGCAAAGAAAGGAATTACTGTAGTATAAACTGGATGTGTTTTACTTCCTTTTGGGCATTTTTGTTGTTGTTTTATTTTGTAGCCCTGGCTACCCTAGAACTCTATATGTAGAACAAGCTGACTTCAAATTTAGACATTTGCCTGCCTTTGCCTCCCAAGTACTGAGATTAAAGACATGAGCCACCACACCCAGTTTAGGACTTTAATTTTTTACATAGGATTTAAGTATCTCAGGGCAGGCCTCCAACTTGCTATGAAGCTGAGGATGATCTTGAACTCTTAATCCTTCTAACTTTACCTCTCAAATGCTGGTGCAATAGATGTGTGGTATCACATGTAGTGGTTTGAATAGGAATGGTCCCCACAGACTCATGAGTTTGAATGCTTGGCCATAGGGAGTGGCACTATTAGGAGGTGTGGCCTTGTAGAGGAAGTATGTCACTGTGGGGGTGGGCTTTGTGGTCTCCTATGTTTAAGCTATGCCCAGTGTGGCACACAGTGTCCTGCTGCTGTCAAAATCAAGATGTAGACCTCCCAGCTACCTCTCCAGCACCATGTCAGCCTGCACACTGCCATGCTTTCTGCCATGATGATAATGGACTAAACCTCTGAACTATAACCCAGACTCATCTAAATGTTTTCCTTTATAAGAGTTGCCATGGTCATGATGTCTCTTCACAGTAATGAAACACAAACTAAGACACCATTTGTGGCTATATTTTGCTTCTTTAAAATTGCATAAACAGATATGGTGCCAGTGTAACAGTTTTAAGCAATACTTAAATCTGTTTACTTCATTGTTACAGGCCTAATGTTAGGTAAAGTTATGTTACACTTGCAAAATTGAGGGAAAAGTTACAACAAAGTGATATCCCTAAAAAAAAAGTGCATAACATGTAGCTAAGCAAAAGAGCACATTTCTAGTATGTATAAGTCCGAGTTTGATCCCTAGGGGAAAAAAATCAACCCAACCTGCATATGAATGTGGCTGTATACATTAATAGCACAAAAAGGAAACAACCTAAGTTGATTTGTATGGCCATACAATGGAATATTATTCATAGTGAAAAGGAATCAATTATTAATCCACATTACAGCATTATGATAAATGAAAGAAGTCAGTTAGAAAGAACATACTGCAAGATTCCTTTTGTGAAAAATATCCAGAATAGGTATATTCACTGAAACAGAAAGCAGTTTCAAACCTAGTTAGGAAGGTTGGAAAGAAGAATGATTTATTGTAGATGTGTTTTGAGGTGGGGCAGTGGTGAAATTTTCTAAAATTATGGTGGTAATTACTTAATGCTGTGAGCACTGAATCACCAATATATACTTTGGTGAATTATCAGGTTATGTGAATTACATCAATAAAACCAAAAGTCACATTCTCTAAAAAGCAAAGAAGGTCCTAAATATTGTAGATTACCATCCAGATATCTTGTCCCATAAGCACGTTCTGGAAATATTCCTCTCAAATAGGTGATGCAGGATACTGAAACAGCTAGGAGCCTCTTCACAAACATCAAAGACTGATTCTCAGTTGATATCTTATTGGGAAATACCAATGCACTCTAAAATTCAAGGGAAATTAAAACATTTTATTGACATTTATTGAAAACACAGCTTCCATGAGCTTAAAAGCAGAGTCTAGTTTTGCATAAGCACAGTACTTTCCTAAATAATTCTCCAAAATCATTAAAATTCACTGAAAATTATAAGGAACCGGGGTGTGTTCAGGGTTAACAGCCCAAGAGTAAAGCAAAATGTGTTTAACAGTCTTAAGAATCCATGAGATTTCAGGGCATGGTGGTGCAGGCCTTTATTCCCAGCACTTAGGCAGAGGCAGTTGGATCTCTATGAATTTGAGTCCAACATGGTCTACTGAGCAAGKACCAGGATAGCCAGGGCTACTCAGAGAAACCCTGTCTCGAAAAAAAAACATACAGAAAACCAAGAGAAAGAAATGCACTTGGGGGCTAGTCAGCAGTCAAGAGCATTGCCTGCTCATGAGGACTCAGGTTTCATTCCTGGCACCCATACAGTGCCTAACAGAATTTTACTTTTGTTCCAAGGGATCTAACAGCACTGTTCCCACATAGTACAGACATACATGCAAGCAAACCACCAGTACAAATAAATAGAAAATAGCAGCACTTTGAGCCATGGGTGGCAGCAAAAGCTTGTAATCCCAATGCTCAGAAAGCAGAGGCAGGTGGATCTCTGTGAGCAGAGCCTGGTCTACATACAGAGTTCCAGGCTAGCCAGTGCTTCAGAGTGAGATACTATCTAAAATAATAATAACAAAAATAATAAAGATAAAAACACAGTCTCTTAGAAGGGATTTCCTCTCCTTAGTGGCATAGTTCTAAATATTCACTCTTTTCATGAACAGCAGCCAAAAACCATTATTAGGAAAAGGACCCCTTAGAACCAAATGCAAGCACTGGGTTCATACGTGGGTGGCTGAGTGAGAGCAAGCAGGACTCAACCTTACTTGCACTTTACAACTGTCACATTTGGCTGGTTAGAGCTCCAACGAAGGAGATGCCACTGAATGAACAACTTCTGGTAATATACTAAATGTCCAAAAGAATTCTACCTTACTTCTTTCCTTAAAGAATGTCCTAATATAATTAAAGCATCAAAATACTTGACTCTTATATTTATATTTAAACAATAACATATTTACAACTCCAAGAAACAAGAAACTCAGCTAAATTAATACATATTAAGTCATAAGAAATCATACCATGGAAGCTGTCCTCCGCAACTGCATAGTGGCCATCTTCCAAGAAATATTTTCTTCAAACATGTAACACAAATATAAACTTTAATTTCAGATTTAGTTTTTATCTCTAAAATTCTACCTTATTACATATGGGATTTTTATCTTAATAAATTTCAGAATTTTACTTAAAATGCAATCTTTAAAATGTCAATGTAGCCGTACAGTGGTGGTACATGCCTTTAATACCGGCACTTGTGATGCAGAGGCAGGTGGATCTCTATGAGTTTGAAGCTAGCCTGGTCTCCAGAGGGAGTTCTAGGACAGCAAGGGCTACACAGAGAAATCCTGTCTCAAAAAATAAAAACAAACAAACAAAAAATGTCAATGTCTTACATGCCTGAAATCCTAGTATTTGGGAGGCTGAGGCAGGAGGATCAGTATTTCAAATTTATTCTTGGCTGGTTAGCAAGTTGTAGTCCAGGCAAGATTGCCTGAGGCCTTGTTTTCTTGGGGGGTGGGGAGGGTGCCTGATAATTAAAAAAAAATCAAAGATAGTCAAATCAGATGACTCTATCAGGCTCAGTATGCATTACTGCTCTGAAATATATAGATATATATGCATGCCAGGAGAGGGCACAAGATGGTTGACCTGGTAAAGGAGCTTGCCTCCAGGCTGATGATCTTGGTAGGACCAACATGGTAGAAGGAACAGATTCCCATAAGTTGTCCTCTGACTTCTACACGTGACACGGCATGTTCATATACACTCTCCTCCCTGATATGTACTGAAAACATCTATGAGGTCAGCAGAATATTTAAAAAAAATTTTTTTTCCTCATGTAGCCAAGAATGAACTTTTCTTTTTTTCTTTCTTTCGCGGTGGGTCTCTCTATGTAGCCCTGGCTGTCCCGGAAGTCTCTCTGTAGATTAGGCTAGCCTCAAACTCCGAAACCCACCAGCCTCTGCGCCTGCCTCGCTGGGACTGGGACTAAGCGAGCCACCGCACCGGGCTTGGCCTTGAACTTCTGATCCCCCTGCCTCCACCTCCCCAGTGCCATCACGCACCATTTATTCTCAGATTTCACTTTATGTTTTGAGACAAGGTCTCGCCACGCAGCTCTGGCTGCCTGTGGCGGATCGGGGGGAGCACAGTGGCCTACAGTCCGCCCGCCTTTCGCTTCTCTTGATGACGGACTCTGAGCCCCAGCTCTCTTGGTAAACATTTAAACTTCCTCGCTCGCCGTCCCCGTCTCGTCCGTCCGCTAACACGAGACGTCAGGCAGGAGTCCACACAAAATAAGGGAACCAACTCGGCTGGAAACCGTTAGCCATGGCGACGGCCGGCTGCCCGCGGCCCCCTCAGGACCCGCTGGAGCACCCAAAATCTCTCAAATGTCTGCCGTTCAGACCGCAGGGAGCCTGAGAGGGCGAAGGGCCGCAGGAAGGAGACTAAGGAGTGAAGAGAACGACGAGAACCAAGCCGAAAATAAACATACTTTACGCAACGCCTGAGACGCGTCCGGCAGCCACAGGGAAGAGCCTCGAAGTGCACCTCCTGTCAGCGTGTGCGCAGCGCGCATGCGCCTCAACTGGCCGTGGCACGCGCGGCACAGCCTTTGCCGCCCTCAGGCCGGAGCACTCTTCCCGCCAAAAGCTGCGCAAGGCCTGCTGGGAGCGAGGCTGTCCCCAGCAGGCCAAGGCCCAGCTGCCCTTAGGTCGTTGCATGTACAGCGCCTGCCCGACCCGGCSKGCTCCCCAGAGACCCGCCGCGGCCCCGCACGCCGTTTTAGCTGCTTTCTGCCTTTAGATTTTGTTACTTTTAGATTGTTAGGTTTCCCGCGTGCTGTATAGTCCTCCCATCCAGTCAGCCATGCCTTTGAGGAAATGAGTTGCTCTACCAGTCTGCTTACTTAGATTTTTATTTCTGTTTAATTGTTTTTAAAGCCGAACTGTGGCGGCGGCGCACGCCTTTAATCTTAGCACTCGGGAAGCAGAGGCAGGCAGATCTCTGGGGGCAAGGCCAGCCTGGTTTGCAAAGTGAGTTCCAGTACAGCCTGAACTACACAGAGAAACCCTGACTCTGGGAAAACAAAAACAAAAACAAACAAAAACCCAAAATAAATTGTAAAAACAATTTTTAGTGTGCGTGTGTGCCTTCCGACATTCATTTGGAGGTTAGAGGACATACTTGGGCATGCTCATACCACAGCACAAGTGTCAGTCGAAGGATAACTTGAAGTCGGTTCTTTCCTTCTACTGTGTGTGTGTGAGGGGGGATGTCTCAGGAATTTAACGGAGTTGTCAGGTGTGTTAGTAGTTACTTTTACATGCTGAACCTTCTCACCCGGCCCAATATTTTTATTTTTGAGAATCATTCTATATAGCCAAGGTTGTTCTTGAATGGGCATCCTCCTGAATTCTTGCTCCCCTCCTCCGGACTACACTTACATATATAAATATGTACACACACACACACACACACACACACACACACA
>BDUI01004157.1:68630-80263 GCA_002335545.1 Apodemus speciosus
GACCTTATATGAAGGAAAATATTTTTAAATATATTACATATCATATTCCATCGCCTCAACTGCCAAAGAGTCTTGACTAGTTCCCAAATTCAAGTCTTATACACAAATCACAGTGAAGTAGGTTGTGAAATCTGTCACCCATTTTATTGCTAGGCTTGACTCAAATGATCTGTCCACTGAATGGATATTACCCTCCTATATCACTACAAAACAGGCATCTCTCCTAAAAGGGTAGGATCCAAACTGATGATCTTTATGACTGGATCAGAAAGAGGAAGTGATGTTTTTCCATCAATAGCTTGCAGCAAGATGCTGACTTATGCCAGAATCTCCAAATATTTATGAAGAACATTTGTGGGAGAAAATGAAGTTTAACATTAAAGKGCAGAGATCAGACATGATGGCAGATGCCCACATAATTGTCCCCCTATGACTCGAGCAGAAATATAAAAGACTGTCCTTGAAATATTCCATGAAATATCATAACTCATTCACAACACGTATTTTACTGGGTTACGTTTTTATTAATACCAAACATTGAACCCACCCACCTCCATTACACTGTTGGTAAAATTTCAATTAAGTTATAAAAACTTAATTGAAAAATAATAATTTAACTATGATGATTTGGGAAAAGATTGCCATGTTTTGAAACTATAATTTTTAGTATGCTTTTGAAAAGTGGCATATTTCACAAAAATGGTACAACTTATCTTTCTGAAGGTCTCTAACAGGAATGTTCTTAATCAGTATGTATTCTGTTTCTATCTTTAACCATCCTGTACTGAATTCAAAAAGTTGCTATTATAAATTTTAGTAAGCATTCAAATTGATCAGCCCTGAAATGTTATGCCAGATTTCTCTAATTTATTAATAGATCCACATCTTTAGAGTTTAATATTGTCCAAAAATCCAGGACTAGGACTGGGTATGTACTTAKGGYGTGGTGCTTTTCTAGCTTTTGTCAGTCACTGGGCTCAGTCCCTACTACTGAATATATACGGGAATGTAAAATATGTATGGTGCATAGCAAAAACTACTTCTTACTAAGATACCACTTTCAGCAGTGTTCATAAGCAYTGAGCTCAAAGTAAAGTAAAACGATTTAGCCACCATAATTGATCATCAATATTACATGGATGAGCATGAAGTTGGTAAGCATGAGCAAGACTCCAAAAGAAGAATCATGATGTTATCCATATACCTGAGAGGCCCATCATCCCTTTCATGAAATATCACATTTTGGAATCATTGTCCTTAAAAAAAACTTTCTACCATTTCTAAGGACCCTGATTCAGTTTTTAACACTCAAACGGAGACATACAACCATCTTTAACTCCAGTGTCAGGGCATTTGAGGCTTTATTCTGAACTCAGATACCAAACATGCACTTGGTCCACACACTCTCAAGCAAGGAAACACTAATACAGACAAATAAAGATTAATTATTTTAATATCAAAGACAATATTTAAACCCTTTTTAGATTCCTATAACTATTATAAACAGCACAACAAATCACTATATGTCACACGGTTGGTACTGAAGTCATGGTGAATTGAACCAAGAATTAGTAAAAGTGGATGTCAGCCTCCAATACATGTGAGTTATGTGCCATGTGGAGAATTCCAAAGTTCTGATTGAGTTATAGACATGTTCTGTATACATTATGATCTAAGCTTATATTTGAAATATTAGAGTACATTAACATAGCTGTACATCTATATAGAAGATACCCATTTTGAGACAATAGACACCATTTGATACCTCACAACAATATATATGCAGATGTTTTGACTCACAGTGCCCTTTTCAAGAGGTTATTGCACATATCTCTAGATCATTTGGGATTGTGAATCTTTGTAAAAATTTTAATATTTTAATACAGTAAAAATTTTCCATGATAAAAGTTGTTTATTTAAAAATCTAATGGTTTTACCTAGAATTTCGCAGAATATGTTTGAAAATGATGAAAATATTCTTGGAAAGATTCTTAGGAGTAAATGTGTGGATTTCTTAATTATATTATGCCTGGATCCACCATGTACACAAGAGATGAGGTCAGTATCATGTCTTGTTGGATGTGACCCGAGGTGGTCCACAAAGACTTACTACTTAAAGAAAAGTGACACAAATCACAGCTGCCAGTCATTCACACACTGGAAAGGGTAACACTTATGCAGGACAGGCAACCTTGGTGTGCAATATTAAAGATCCTACATGACTCTCTTGAAAAGCAAAGTCTAAACTCTAGCTAAGTGGCTCTGTATTCTGAAGTTCTATTATAAAGAAATATATCTATAGGCCCCAGGTTTAGCTCAGAGGACTAACATCTAAACTTTTCAATAGCCTATGAAGTTTTAATACTTATTAAACAAACGGCCAATCAACAAATGGCTGATGAAATGAATACATGTTTCTTAAAAGAAGAAACAAAAATGGTATGTAATTATTTTAAAGACAACAAGCTTCTAGGCTAATATCCACTTATCAGTGAGTGTCCCAGAGCCCCCAAGGATAATAACTAAAGAATACAGATGGAGTTACCCATGGCCCCAGACCCATCAGCAGCAGAGGATGATCTGGTTGGACACCAAATGGGGGAGAGGCCCTTGGTCCTGGAAATGCTTGATACCTTAGTGTAAAGGAATGCCTGAACAGGGAAGCTGGGGTGGGTTGATTGGGGAAGGGGAGATGGCTTGTGGGATTTTCAGGGGAGGGGAGAACCAAGAAAAGCAACATTGAAGTATAAATAAAGAATATACCTAATTTTTTTAAAAAAGGAAAAAATCAATTACCAATAAATTTTTTAAAAAGGCATCAATATTTTAAAGACATAAAGTCACCAGGGACAGGCAAGTCAAAAAAAGTGACATACTATCTCACTGCCACTCCTAATATCCATCATGAAGTAATCTACCAACACAGGTTGGAGAGATGGCTAAGTGGTTGAATAGAGCTGCTGCTCTTACAGAAGAAATGAGTTTGTTTGCCTGTGCCCATATCAGGTGGCTCATTAAACACTTGGTAACTCTAGCTCCAAGAAAACCAATTCCCTATCCTTACCTTCATGGGCACCTGCACAAATTTAGCATATACCCATAAAGATGCACACAAATAAATATAAATAATAATTAAAATAAAAAACTGACAATAAATTCTTATGAAATGTGTGTGATGGTGGATCAAACTATGATAGGCATTTTGGAAATCACTAGGAATGTGTGTGTGTGTGTGTGTGTGTGTGTGTGTGTATGTGTGTGTGTGTTAAGGCCATGTTTATTGCTAATCTATTCATGAACCAAGAAAATAAAAGCAACCAAGATGCCTAGCAAGTGATTAGATAATGAAAATATGGGACATGCACAAAATGAAGTGTTATTCATTTGTAAAACAAAATGAAGTCATAAAATTTGCAGGAAATACATGGATATGAATAGCATAACATTAAGCAAGGTTATTTCCCTCACAGAAAAAGAAAAGACTATCTTACAATATCCTAACACACTCATATATACAAGTAAGCACACGCGTACACAAGCACATGTATGTAGTATGTATGTTAGTATGTATGTATGGGTAATGCCTACAAAATTAAAAAAGGGTGATACTAAAACTAAAAARGGTGATAATAAAGGATATGGGTGCAGATGATAGAAAATATGTGATATGATTGAAGAAAAGGGACCAGAGGGGATGTAGGCTACTAAAGAAGATATGGAGACCAAAGGCATAGGAGAGATAATGAGCAAGGGAATCTATTAAAATACATTTTTATACCATGATGATTTGTGACGCCTTTTGTGCTTGTTTAAAACATCCACAACTAGAAACACATAAGGTCATAATGAGTTTCTCTGAGACTCATCTCAGCTGTGCTTCAAGTTTACAAAATTTGGCATATATAAAGGTTGGAGTCTGCAGAGCTCAACAGCAGGTCATGCCCATGGGATCCTGCTCAGATTGATCCTTTGCAGTAAGAAATGTATTATTTTACACAGAATACTCTGTATGTGATGTAAAGTTAAAGTTGAAACTCACAATGTAGTCATGGTTTCTAAACCATATTTTGAGTATCTCTGGTCAAGAATGAAAGCTCAAAATTTCAAACAGAATATAAATACACTGTTTTAATATTTGAAGTTCATCAAATTTGGGGTCAATTAAAATGCAAAATTCATGAAGTCATTGTCTCATTTTGTAAAATTCTTATTGTGTAATCAAGAGGAACTGAGTTCAGTATTCTAGCWCACCTGTATGTAACTCAGTATTTCTGAGAGTGACTGAGMGAGATAGGTGGTGACTAGGAACTCTGGCTAACACTGTATTCAGGTATTGAGTACCTGGTTCAGTTTGGGTTGCAATCTTTTTAAAAACGCTGGGCAATGATTGAGGATGACACTTGACATTAACTTTTGTCTAATATATACACRTAYATGTATACATGCACACACCTGCATTGCACACACCTGCATACACTGCCTCCTTTACTGCATTATCATAAATTTATTTTGTTAGTGAAAATGTTATTATATTCTTGTCACATTATAATACCGATCCCTAGTAAAAATTAATAACTTAATCACCCAATGGAAAGAGTTAAGAGTTAAATAAAACCAATTAAAAAGACTATCAGGCTAGGACATCAAGATTTCAAAGACAGATGAAAGTCGAATAGACATATTTTTTTAGGGTGAGACCCACTTTCTTCTCCAATATCCTATTGTACAAATATGTTCTTGTAAATTTAATGTACCTCAACTACAACAGAATCCTTCTCAGCATTTATTCGCATGCTTAATGTCTGATGAAATAAACCCATAAAAAAGATCATGGGACTAGAATTTGAATATGCCCAATATTTTCTATCTTTCGAAGAGCAGGTACATTAATGGGAGCACATCAATCTATATTTCCTTATCCACCAATCTACTATAAAAAAAATTTGAATGCATTATTACAGGATAGCAAGCTTTGAGAATACTAACATTTTTTCAATAGAAGAAATATTAAAACACTAGAGAGAGAAGGGGAGAGACAGACAGGCAGACTGACAGACAGAGGGAGGAAGAGAAAGAGAGATAGAAACAGAGAGAGACAGAGAGAGAGAGAACGATGTATCACCCATGGCACAGAGGACTTTAGTGAGATACTATCTAATAGAGCGAATGACAGACTGCCAGTTCTTGGGAGATAACCTTTGGATGCCATCTAGGATTCAACCAATACTCCAGGCTCTGTAGCATAGTGGAAGTTATGACTCTTTACACACATACACACGTGTATGTATGTGTTCTAAACTTTTCTCAGGAGAAAGAATATCCACTCATGCACAGGAATGATATTCCTTAATCCATCCTTTAGTGGTCTCTATTATCCCTTTATGCCTCTCTTTTTTCTTCTGTACCAATGCTTCCTTAGATAAGCTCACACAGATAATTGTCAATTTTTGTCTTAGTATGAACTTCTCAGAAAACATTACCCTGAGTTCACAAACGAAAGTATCTACTATAATTTCAAGGAAGGCAGAATTCAAATAAAACACTATAAGAGAGAGAATAGTTTGGGGTTTTTTTCCAGAAAACTGGAAGTCAGAATCTACTTTTACAAAAGGCACAAGTTTCTGAATATGTTAAAATAGATCAATGAGAATCTTACCCAACATATGACTTCCATTTGTGTTGTAAATTCCACCACTGAAGGTGACAGAAATAAATGAGATAGCACATGGTTTTCGTTAACATTTTTTACATTTATTTATTTATTTATTCACTTTATATCACAATATCAGCCTCCCTTCTCTTCCCAGTGCTGCCCACATATATCCCATCTAATTTCTCCATCCCCTGTTCCCCAGAGGGGGTTTTACCCTTCTCAGAGATAAGACCTATTAACTACCTTGCAAAATGTGACATACAAATACATACCATATTCTATTTTGATGACTTTAAAGGATACGTAAAATTAATTTTGGTCAGAAATGGTTTATATTGGTTTGAAGTGTCTTGCTAGTTTACTTGGTTGTACTTCAATTCTGCAAGTACTCCTTGGAATTCCAGATCAAAGTTTGGTTTCCAAAATGAACACTGATGAAGTTGAAGTAAATCACTGGAAAAAGTTTCTAAGTTATTTATTATGCTTTGAGAAGCTCTATAAAATTAATATGGAAGATTTCTGCCCTTGACATTTAAGGCAAGAAATTCCCTTTAAGTGAATACTTCAGATATTTATTTTTCAGTAAATTAGAAATAGTTTTCTATCCACAATTTATTCACTTATTTTTATACAAAACTCCAAAAAGAATCATTTTCATATTAAAGTTGATTCATAAGACATATTAAACTTCACATCCAGAAAAGTGGCACTAAATCAATGATGGCTGTTTGCTTGACTAGTCAATAATTTGCAATAAATATAATTCAAATGGTTCCCCCAAAGGAGACTATCACTTTCATGCTGAGTCTCTCTTTAGGCACTGGTGTGACTGAAGGAATAGATGTCTCTTTAATCTGAAAGAGCAAACAAACCAAGAATCAAGTACTCATGAAAAATGCTATTTTTCACTGGTTCTACTATCTAGTTGGTGCTTACAGAGGCTGATTCAAATGAGAATATGTAAAGAATAGATAAATATAGAATAATTGAGTTTAGGCAATGAATACATTGGTCTTCATATTAACAACTCCAAGCATACTAGAATAGCATTGTAGCCCTATCAGAAAACAGSAAATAATTTTGTACTTGACCCTTCCATTTGGACATTCAGTCAATTTTGGTCAATTCTTGGTTCAAATAAGGAACAAAGACACCTCATACAACACTTCTTACCTAATCAGAAATAACAGTTTCATATTTTTTGGTAATTTTGAGAATTGATGATATATATCTTAAAATAATGATATCCCTATGTAAATAGTAAAAAGCAACTTTTTTAAAAAAATGGAATTATAGGAACTGGGGAAGGGGTTTGGTGGTGAAGGGTATTTGCTGTTCTCTCACAGGACCAAATTTGTTTCTCAGTACCCATGTAGGCATCACATAACAGCCCCTTACTCCAGCTCTAGGTAATCTGTGTGTGTGTGTGTGTGTGTGTGTGTTATAAGTGTATACATAAATGTATATTTTTAACAAATACATAAGAGGTCTAGCTCTTTAAACATTAGTTATTAAACTCAGTAACTTTTACTATATTGCTCTAGCCACTGTGAGTTTTTAGTTGAGGTCCTCGATAAGATTGTACTGTGGATATTTGCATTTAAAACCTGGACATCAGTAAAGCATAGTGGAGTAGACAAAACGAGAAAAAGAAGAGGCATTTTCTACTTAGCTAAACATTAGAAATATGCCACAGACAGTTCAGCAGATGGTATTCTTCCCTTGATCCATGATTCTAAATAGTAAGAAATATCAATAGATAGATCTTAGTAATATTGGGTTCTTTCTGAGAGGTAACTAAAAAATTATTCAAGACAGASTGGTGAAGATGGTCCAGAGGATAAAACTGCTTGCTGCACAAGCCAAGAAAAATGGTTTTGTATCTTCGGTCTTTTGGTGTAAGGGTTACTGACCTTCACACCGATGCTACTGTATCTCTGTTTCTGTGTCTCTGTATCTGTGCCTCAGTCTCTGTATCTCTGTCTCTATCACACATACACATACACACAGAGAGACAAAATAAATAACATAAATTGATTTTTTATTCCTGTTAGTTGTTGTACTCTATGATTGTAGGTTTGTTACAGTGTGTTCATAACTGCACACTCATTTGTGTATGTGCATGATGAAGATGGCAGATGGCATCTGGTGTTTTTCTCCATCAAGTTGCACTGTGTTGACTATAGCAGCTCCTCATGCTCTGAACATGGCTTGCAGATTTATGTAGTCAAGCTAGCTAAACTGTTCCGAGAACCCATATCCCCAATTCTTAAAAYGCTGGAATTGCAGAAAAACCCTATGTTCACTTGGTCTTTTATGTGTGTGCTGAGCATCTGACCTTCAGTGATTACACTTGACCCACATAACTTTATTCACAGAGCCAACACAAGAACCATAACATTTGGTCTTTTATAGGCCATAGTTTAGTACGTGTAGAACGCACAATGGAAATCAGTCCCATCATCACAAATCATAAACCCACAAGATACTCTAGCAGACTGCAAGCAACTTGGTACCCATTTAAGTTTAAGTATTTGGCAGAAGGAATATTTGGCTTCAAAGTCACTGTGCATGCTACATTTAAAAAATATGTGTCACATGATTCCCTCTCATATGCTTTCATTGGCCTCTCAGCTAGTCTAAAGAATTGGCGTCCATATGTATAAAASTCTGTTCCTTTTACCATTTAAGTAGACTACATAGAGTTTACATAGCAGTTAGGGGGTGGTGGAAAGAGTGCATTATTTCAAACGTTTATACAGCAAAACAAACCAACAGTCTGTCCCTCTGAGAATGAAACTACCAAATGTTTGCTGCTGGTAAATGGACGCGCTCTGAAGCCTTCCCACGAGTTTGCTTTGACAGATGTCTGCTGATGGACATTTGCACAAAAGTCTCTGGAATGCCTTATTTTATGCCCACTGTCAGTTGGCACATTGCTTCTTATACCTTCTGTGTTTCCATTAAATTAGGCTGGAAACAAAGACTCCCATTTACTGAGAAAATTCTTTCCTTTGTGAAATGGTGAACAATTATGACCATTACCCTGTCAGCCATTTCTATCAGCTCAATTAACAACAGCAGCAGCAGCAGCAGCAGCAAAAAAAAAAAAAAAAAAAAAAAAAAACCCCCCCCACTTTTCTTTAAATCACATTTGGTAAAAGGGGAGGGCGCCTTTGGCGCAGAAAAGTTTGAAAGTGTCTAATCAACATGGGGAGAAGGTAGAAAAGACCATTTGTTTCTAACWTTCATTAGGATTCCAAGAAAATAAACTGTGTTCTGTAGAACACAGTTTTTGGAATGTCCTGTCTACATCCCAAGGAAGAATATCCCATGACTTACAAAATGAAATCACCATGAATATCTAAGAGGTCGTAGGAAAGCATATTTGGATGAATTAGCATCAAAGAAAGAAAATATACAAGTTGTACATGGAATAGTATTTATTTCAGCTAATACTTTAATGACAATGTATTCCAGACATTTTCAGTTCCAAAAACATGAAAAAGTTAATACTAAAAAAAATTGCCATAGACTCTAATGTTTTTTCAGAGGTAATCTTTTGAAAAAATTAATTAATTCCTTGCAAATTTTAGACAATGTATTTGATCATATACATTCTCCACCCTTACTCCTATCTCCTGTAAGATCTAGCCTACCAGTCTGTCCCCTACAGGTTCATTCCCTTTTTTATTTATTTTTTAATAGGCCATCAACTCCAGTTTCTGTTGTCCATGTATTTCTGCATATGAAGCCAAATCCAGGAGCATGGTCAACCTATCAGTAGTCACAGCTTTAAAATAATCTATTTTTAATGAAAGAAAAAAGATAATTGACAACTTCTATGTTTAAAAACCATTGTTTTATATATATATAATATATATTATATAATAATATATATATATATATTATTGCCTGATTTTGTTAAGATACATCTTGCTCAATTTGGCTAGAAATTTAAGAACATTTGTGTAATTTCCAAAAGTTATCAAATTTTATTGCATGAGTTTCTGATACAAATATTAATGGCATTTCAGACTTGCAAATGCAAACAAAAAAACAAACAAAACTCCCTTCCCAAGATKCTGTGGAGTGTTTTTATCTCCTCAGTTAGGGATGGAGATCTGTTAACGTCTTCCATTCCATACTTGAATGTTGACTGGCCAGCTTGATCTSATACAAGCAACAATACAAACTGTGATTTCATGAGCTCAATGGTCTTCCTTATCCAGAAGACATGTTTTGCTCCGGCCTTCCTGACATCTGTCTCTCACTATCTTCTTTCCCATAATCATTAATGGTCCCTCAATTTTGGAGAGTGGGGATGAGATAGATAGATAACCCATTTGTGGTCAAGCAYGTCAATTTCTTATACTCTGTATTTCAACCTGATGTGAGTTAGTGTTTTTGCCATGATCCACTCTACAAATAAACTTTTCTGATGAGATCTGAGAGATACACTAATTCTAGCACTTGGCTGCTTTCAGCAAACACTCTAGAGATGCATTTTAAAATACTAGTAGTACCAAGCATTACAACAATCTCTTCAAATGTAATTGTATTAAGTATTACTTAATTAATAGCTCATATATCACTCATAGAAAAGCTTCTTTGCAAATTTTAAACATGATAACTTATTATTCACTTATCACATAATATATGTATTTAAATCTATTTTAATTGGACATCATGATGCATACAGCAGGTTGAGAAGACATACTAGAAATCCATTTGACTACTATAGGCATCTAGATACTATGCTTTAGTAAGCAAAACTCTTATTCAAAAAATATTTATTAATACGAGTAAACATATAATTAAGATCACATTATCCTAAGATGTCTTAATTGACTTTTAAGGTCATAATGACAACGGAAATTTGGATATGAATACTAAATGCATTCAAATGTTAAATACTAATTTATTTTTCATAATTATAATGACTATTTAAATCAGTAATTGACCAAGAAAACAATAGAACTTTTTAGGATACATACTTTCAAATTAAATTATAGTACAGTTCACATGCAATTGAATTGACATGCTAAGTTTTAGTAACTGTTTTCAGGTGGAAAAGTATACCTTGGGTCAAAAGGAAGTAGTAATATTTGCTAAACTAGATGGACATTAAAACATAAGCCAAACACTTAAGCTCTGTTTTTCTGTAGCATGTTTGTTATTTTAGAATCATACCC
Organism: Apodemus speciosus; assembly: GCA_002335545.1. NCBI lineage: Eukaryota > Metazoa > Chordata > Mammalia > Rodentia > Muridae > Apodemus > Apodemus speciosus. The sequence continues at coordinate 79,479 of BDUI01004157.1, forward strand.
TGATACTAACAGTGGCTTCTTGTTTCATAAATCAGAATATTCTTACAAAGCAAGGAAATAGTTTTCTGAATAATTATGTTCACTGATAGTAACCCTCTAAAATGTTTCTTTAGGATTCTAGTTTTTTTGTTTCAATGATTATTTAAATATCTTATTAGAAACCTACATTTATTATACAAATAACAATTGTTATTAAAAGTATAAAGGAATAATTAAAAAATTTTCCAAGCAAATGGTCCCAAGAAACAAGCGGGAGTAATCGTTCTAATATCAAATAAAAGCAACTTTCCACCAAAAGTTATCAAAAAGGTTAAGGTAGGACACTTCATACTCATCAATGGAAAAATCTGCCAAGAAGAATTCTCAATTCTAAACATCTATGCTCCAAATGCAAGGATGCCCACAATCATAAAACAAACTCTACTGAAACTCAAAGCACACATTACACCTCCCTCAGTAACAATGGGCGACTTCAGCATCCCACTCTCATTAATGGACAGATCATGGACAGATCAACTAAACAAARATACATTGAAACAAACAGATGTTATGGACCAAATGGATTTAACAGATATCTATATTACATTTCATCCTAAAGCAAAAGAATGTACCTTCTTTGAAGCACCTTACGGTACCTTCTCCAAAACTGACCATATAATGGTCTGAAAAATGGCCTCAACAGATACAAGAAGAATGAAATAACTCCATGCATCCTATCTGATCACTACTGACTAAGGCTGGTCTTCAATAGCAACAAAAACAATAGAAAGATGAACAAAGCCCTA
>BDUI01004159.1:26606-39216 GCA_002335545.1 Apodemus speciosus
AAAAATTAGCTTCCGAGGATGAGATCCCCCCTGTTGGCTGTCCAGTGCAGAGTGGTCATCCCTGAAACCATAAATACACAAACAACAAAAATGGAGTCAGATGCATGTGCCTGTGCTCATGTATTCACAACAATAATAGGAAAGAAAAAAAAGCCATAGACTTGAGGGTCATGATGGCATAAGAAACTATGGAGGGAGGAAAGTATGAGGGGAAAGTTATGCAATTATATTTAAATTTAACATTTTTTAAAAATAATAATACTCAAAATAAACAAAAAATAATATTCTAAATACAGGAAAAAATGTTTGAAACATCGTACAGACTTGGGATTCATGAATGACATCCATGTAGAATATAGCAAATGGAAAATTCCCTAAGCTGTTCATGGACCATGAAGACATCTGACTTCTAGTTCTAGTCACACTATTATATATCACAGTAAACATGTATATTACTGCCTTCAACTATATATTCAAGTCATTTAGTTCAATGATCTCCTAGATTCCATCCCATTCTGAAGTTCAGGTCCACTCTTGCTTGAATGCCAGGCGTGGTGGTGAATAAAGAATTGCTCTGAGACAGAGGATCAGGTCAACATGTGCCTTTCTTAGTCTTGATTCTTTTTCTATGCTTTGCCACAGGAGGAAGAAGATGGCAGTGTTGGTTTTGTTTTAGTACATGAATAAGAAGACAGTGAATTCACTCCTCTGTTGAGGGACATATGAGTTCTTTCCAGCTTCTGGCTATTATAAATAAGGCTGCTATGAACGTATTGGAGCATGTGTCCTTATTACATGTTGGAGCATATTCTGGGTATATGACCAGGAGTGGTATAGCTGGGTCCTCCTGTATTACTCTGTCCAATTTTCTGAGGAACCACCAGGTTGATTTCCAGAGTGGTTGTACCAACTTTAATCYCAGCAGCAATGGAGAAGTGTTCTGCTTTCTCTACATCCTCTCCAGCATCTGCTGTCCCCTGAGTTTTTGATCTTAGCTCTTCTGACTGGTGTGAGGTGGAATCTCAGGGTTGTTTTTATTTGCATTTCCCTGATGATTATGGATGCTGAACATTTCTTTGGATGTTTCTTAGCCATCCGGTATTCCTCAATTGAGAGTTGTTTGTTTAGCTCTGTCCCTCAACAGAGGAAAAGCTACAGAAAATGTGGTACATTTTCACAATGGAGAACTACTCAGCTATTAAACACAATGACTTCATGAAATTCTTAGGCAAATGGAGGAACTAGAAAATGTCATCATGAGTAAGGTAACCCAAGCACAAAAGAACACACATGGTATGCACTCACTGATAAATGGATATTAGCCCCAAAGCTCAGAATACCCAAGATCTGATTCACAGACCACATGAAGCTCAAGAAGAAGAAAGACCAAAGTGTGGATACTTTGGTCCTTCTTAGAAGGGGGAATCAGAATACCCAGGGCTCACAGCCAACCAATGGACTGAGCATAGGGTCCCCAATGGAGGAGCTAGAGAAAGGACCCAAGAAGCTGAAGAAGTTTATAGTCCCATAGGAGGAACAATAATATGTGCCAACTAGTACCCCTAGACCTCCAAAGGACTAAACCACCAACCAAAGAGTATGTATGGAGGGACCCATGACTCCAGTTTCATATGTAGCAGAGGATGGCCTTTCCAGACTTCAATGAGAGGAGAGTCCATTGTTCCTGTGAAGGCTTGATGCCCCAGTGTAGGGTAATGGCAGGTCAGGAAAGTGAAATGGGGGTGGTTGGTAAGCAGGGAGACGGGGAAGGGGATGGGGGGTTTGGAGGGGTAACAAGGAAAGGGGATAACATTTGCAATGTAAATAAAGCAAATATCTAATAAAAAATACATGCTCAATAAAAAAGACAGTGAATATTCCCTTTATAGGTTTTAAAAAAATCTCCATATCAAGAGCACAAAGGCTTGGTACTGATTTTTGTATCTTGCTAATAAAACTCTTGGTAGCTAGAACCCAATATATTTTCATTGTATTTTACTTTTTACTTCCCTGTCAKTCACTGAGGTCAAATCAGCAGGCTATTAGCTTACCCAACGTGTAATCTCAAGTCCCACGGAACAAGGGCTCACGCCTACTAGACTGTGGAATTTACTTTTCATTTTTATTCATAGAGCACCATCAGCTGTGCCTTTAATACTAAAGTGAGAACATAACTGTCTGGTGATGAATTTGAAATCTCGTAAGGAGAACACACTTTAATGCATCCTGCTAGCATTGGGAAAAAAATATACATCCCAGTAGCCTGAAAATGTACCAACTTCTTACGTATTAGGTGATGTTTAAGGTATGTACAGGAGTGGTCATTATATTCTTTATCTAGTTGGAGTTATTAGCATTTATTTTAATGTTTCACATTTGCTTTCATAGAAAAAAAAGACACTTTGTCTTCAGAAGTGAGGAATGGTTGAGCAGCAGGAAGAAAAACATGATTATCAGCAGGACAAGAAAGCCTCTGCCTGTTTCCTTTAAAGATGCAGTGGGGAAGCAATTCTTTTGTCACCATTGAAACATTTCTTAAATGGAGTTTTTATATGCTAATGGAAGTGAATCTAGTCACCATTCCTTAATTGAGTCTCCACCAGGCAAAATGTACAGTCTGAGGACACAGCTGGGTTTATATGTTCAGAAGAAATTTAGTTTTGGGGGAGTGCGATTTGTAAAGGTAAATGGCTCAACTCTATTTATGTTCATCTATACATAGATATGCTCACGCTCACTGAACTCTCTCTGTAATTCTAACACCGAACACAGGCACCAAAAAATACTGGCAAAAATCACAAACCTAACACCTATTACACATAAGGAAATTCTACATTATATATACTGAAGTATTCAGTAGAGGAAAACATAGTCCCTTACCAAGTCACGCACTGTCCAGTTTTTTTTCTTCCTTGCCCCAGTTAGACATATTCTCTAAATAAAAGTCATCCATCTTTCTGTGCGTGGCAATTTCCTATGTGGACATCCACAGCATACTGTGGACATGCTGGTCATGTGGTGAGGAAAGATGTTTGGTCAGAGTTGAAAATGTATCGATTTAAATTTCATTCCAGATCAATGGCTTAACTGATGGCTTTAATAAAAATCTCTTTATGTGGAAGCACGTGCTTTCAGCCTTTGAATTTGGCTATAATAAACATAATAATAACTATTATGATGATGATTATTACTAGGAGCCTAGGAGTAAAAGACAATAATAAACAGCATATCTCCCCTCTACAGATCTAGATTTAATTGTGTGAATACAGTGTATTTTTCTCTGTAGCACTTTTCATTTTGGCAGTTAATACATAAAAGTATTAATCTTAGTCACATGCAAAGAACTTGAAGCACAGTTCTTAATCTCCTGAAAAGAATCAAATGTTATACTTGGTAAGTTTTCCATAAGTTCTGCAGTGAACAAAGAAACCCCAATTACTTTCACAATTCCCTCTATTTGTATTAGATTAGGCAACCACTAAGAGCTTTCAAGCACGATTGTCTAATATTTTATTCAGGTCTTGCTCATAAACACCCTGAAATCATTACCTGACTTTTAAGAAACAGGAGTTGTTTTTCCAATTAAAAATAAACCCACCGGCACACCCTAGCTCTTATTTCTTTTGCCTAGAAATGCTCATTTGACTTTCAAATTAAGGCATAAAGGATATCAGCCAGAGAAAAGTGATGTTCCTGGTGGTGACATTTTTCAAAGTTTGTTGGGGTATTACGTAGCCACCAAATTAACCTTTTTGTCTTCCTAGAATGGTCAGTGAAACCATCAGAGAATACATAACGCATAGTGCCTAACAGTTTGTGTTTTCCAAGGATCATTAATTTTCTCTGGGACAGCAAGAAACAGAACACTGAAAACGAGAATCTTATGAAACAGATCATGTTACAATGAAAGTTCACAGATGTTACCTGTGGAAATTTTGCCTTAACAAGATTTGTTACACACTCTCCAGTCCCTCCTCAAGTGAACCATGTGATCTTCAGATGAGTATTGTTTTTGAACAAGCTGCACCTCAGCATGGCCATCAGACCTTTGAAATCAGAAGACAGGGTAGGCAAACTTCAGCTTTGAAGTGTTACCCTTGAAAGACAAAGCAAAAAGAGGGGAGGTTGACTTACTCAGCGGCACATGATACAGGATGAATTCCCCATCTTTGTCACCATCAACGAATTGTCGATGGTTCTTATCATCAATGATATCTGACCTCAAGCATGTTGTGACCCTGATTTGCTTAGCTGACTGCTTTTGTGTCAGATGCAAAGAATCAAAGAACGATGCAAGGCAAGTTGCTATGTCTCTGGCTTTGTCAAAACTGGGAATTGATACTAAGTAGTTTGAAGAAAATACTTGATTTGAAGCAACTCTTCCTGTTAGGTTTGGCTCCAGTTGTCTGAGAGGATGGAAAAAGTTCCAGAGTATTAGGTTGCTTTGGAGGTCAGGACGGAGCTTGGCTCCGGCCCACAGAGTCCTTCAAATGATCAGCAACTGCATCTTAGGATTCATGAACTTCTGTGGCCAGGAGAGACATTGGAGATACAACTGCAACTTTGCAAGGTTGTACTTAGTTTACTGGTGACTAAATGGTTCTAAGTTTTGTCAAATATTTTGTAATTTCAGAATAGCACAATATGGTATCACACGCATATAAGAAATTACAAATCATTCCATCAGTCACTGAATACATTTCAATGGCCTTTTCAAAAACAACCATAATAAAATTCATAACCAAGGTAATTCAGTAAACTTTGTTTCAAACTTATGGTTATTTTGAGTTAAAATAAAATGGAGAATATGCAAAAATACATGAATTTATGGGTACATTAGATTACAAGTTTCTGGGTAAAGTTAAGCACTAAAGAGGCACTTGGGCATATATTTATATCCAATATTATAATAGTTTTACACATTTTAAAATATACATCTTCTTTTATAGGTTTCTTTATTGTTACCTATAACAATTTTCAGGTATTCTATAGATATTTTTTAAGGTATTCTATAGATACAATGTTATAAAATATGATTGTGGCTATTTTGATATGTTTCTGATTATGGCTATTTTTATCCCTTTTATCTATTACTAACATCATTTATTAAGAATTTTGGCATAAGAATGATTTTGCTTATAATATCACTTCTATATTTTGCAATATAATGCTAATCTTATCTTACTTTCCTTTTGCTTTAAAGACAGAATGTCATATATCACAGATTGACAATGACTATGTTTAAGGACAATTTTGAATTTTTCATTCACTTGGCTTCCTTTCTAGAAGTGTTGTGATCTCAGGTGCACACCTGGGACCTTGGGATGCATATTTATTTATTTATTTATTTATTTATTTATTTATTTATTTATTTATTTGATGTGTGTACAAGTGTTTGTGTGTGTGTTGCATGAATATGCATGTGCTATGTACACACAAAAGTGTATTTGTGCACAGGCAAAGGCAGACATTGAATGCTCAGAGGATCTCATTGAATGGAGAACAAGGCTGGCAGCCAGGAAGGAAGCACCAGCCATTTTCTTTGTACTTTCCCAAAAGTGTTGACATTATAAGTACATGTGGCCATATCCAACTACAGGATTAGAGTGTTAAAATCAGGACCATAGTCGCATAACAAGAGCTATTACCCTCTGAGCCATAACGCCCTCCCCTTGCCTCTAGTTCTTATTGATGTGATACTGAGGTTAAAAACCAGGACTTTATGTGTAATAGGCAACTTCCGTAACTGAGTTACATTCCTAGCCTTTGGCCTACAATTTTTAACTTTAAAATCAACAAAATTATGTTAATCAGTAGTAAAAGCATAAGGAAAAAGCAATATTATTATTATATATGCCTCCTTTCCTACACTTTGAATGGTTTCATTATTTATCAATGCATTTTACAAATCTGTAAGAATGCAAAAGTAACTGTTACATTACTGTGTCTCAGAATGTGTATTATTTTATGAGAAGAATTTTCTGTGTCAAATATATTTGAGAAGAAGTTTGGTGTGTTAGTGAGATTTCTCTCTCTGTGACAATATGTCTCTCAGGGTTTCAGAGGTTTTAATCTGTTATGATAGAAGTGTGAAAATTCCACAAAGACAGGGGTATGAGGTAGTTGAGTTTCAGCTAATTGGATATTCCCTTTTATTCCATTTAGGCTAAAAGGTGGGTGTCACCTACATTCAGGGAGTGTCATCTCTCCTTAGTTCATCCTCTTTGGGAACACCCTCAGACTCACTGAAAAATGTGCTTCTCAATTCTGACCAGTTGACAGTTACAAGTGGGCATYGACTTTGGTGATTTCCCAGGAGTATTACAGTAGACCAGAGTGCTAGTAACATACCAAAGAGGATATTGCCTAAGTCTTTCCATTTCTGAATTTCTACTACACTTTCATTTTCCACAGTTCATTTTGTGATAATTGTATCTCTTACTGATGTTTTATCCAGAAAGTAAATGAATCACAAGGAAGGAAACAGGATGTGAGATGCTTTGAAAATGTGTTAGCTTCTTCTTGGAGCCTTGGTTTGTTTTGGATGCTTTTATATGCAAGTAAAGAATACCATRGCCAAAGGGCACTTAAGACAAAAGAGATTTATTGTGTCACATAAGTARTTTAGAGAAACCTTTGTCTAATTTGTTTAGGCTACCACAACATCACCCAAAATCTAGGCCRCTTTTAATTCATTATCATCTGCAGGGCATCATGTCTCTTCCTGCCTGCTCAGAAGCCTGCAACCACCCCAGGTATCAGTGCTCATGCAACTGTGTCAAAAGCAGAAAGAAGGGATGAAGAAGAGGGTGATATGGAAGGAGACAGAACTTCTACTCTATCAGATTTTCTTTTATCCAGGAGAAAACCATTTCTGGATGCCCTCCAATACACCATCAATACTAGGTTCCAGGAATAGTAGAGATTATTAAAATTCTCACATCTARCTTTTATAGCTGTAAGGCTTTGGCACTTAGGAAGAAAGGTCTTGAAATAGCTACTGAGTAGAGGACAAAGATGCTTTTGACAAATTACAAGACTACTGCTGCTCTCACCAAAAGAATTCTCAGCATGCTTCCAAATCAGAAACTGATTGTTCCCATCAATGGAGTTGAAAAATCCATCCTTTTTATCATTGCCAAAGATACAGATACAAACTAACAGCATGGAACTTCCAGAGACACCTGTCAGATGGAGCAAACCCACCATCTTGGAGTAATTGGTAACAYGATATTTTTGTTTATATAGTTCCTAGCTAAGTGGTATGTCCTTCAGAGTCATTCCTCTATCTCCCCTGATGACTATATTCATTTGTCTACTGCTTAGGTGACTCATAGACTCTGTCTCTTCTGAACTTTAATTTCTCTCATAGTTCTTCAAGTATCTGCTTCTCCTCTTCACTCTCTTCCTTCATTGTATGGGTCAGTCCCAAATCAATACTATAGAATGTTTAGCCTGAGGTCAGTGGTGTGAAAAAGCAACTGAAGATCAAGAAAGAGAACTGTGCATTGATGGGTAAATTTGGAATCCTGAGCTTTCTACTTTCTTTTCTNGATATTTTTGTTTATATAGTTCCTAGCTAAGTGGTATGTCCTTCAGAGTCATTCCTCTATCTCCCCTGATGACTATATTCATTTGTCTACTGCTTAGGTGACTCATAGACTCTGTCTCTTCTGAACTTTAATTTCTCTCATAGTTCTTCAAGTATCTGCTTCTCCTCTTCACTCTCTTCCTTCATTGTATGGGTCAGTCCCAAATCAATACTATAGAATGTTTAGCCTGAGGTCAGTGGTGTGAAAAAGCAACTGAAGATCAAGAAAGAGAACTGTGCATTGATGGGTAAATTTGGAATCCTGAGCTTTCTACTTTCTTTTCTSCCAGGAACATATGGCTACTGTCCAACCTGTATGGAATACAGGAGAAAGCTAGAACCATAGGTTACATGGGGGCTGACAGGATGACTTACTGAGGCAAACACAAACAGGAAAAAGATAAGAGAGTAAGGAAACTGAACTGCACTGACTGACGACTGCAGGTCCAGGCTTATTGGCCATCAGACAGCAGATCCTCAGATTATGCCAGGTATAAAGGATCCGGCAGGCTCAGAGAGGAAAAACGAGGTAGCATGAGATCAGGTTAAATAGGTGCACACCATAGCACTGCTGCCTGGGTTACTTGTTCTTCTGATTATTCAAAATGTTTCTGGAGAGCTTAGACATTTTAGTTGTCCACCATACCATCCTCATAGTGTTTGTCAAATATTTTGCCTCAGAGACCATTGCTATGATTTTATTTGATAAACCACCCCAGCAATGTCCTCATTGGCTTCCAAAGGTAGACCATGCAGATTATGAGCATTCCCTTCTCTGGCTCATATATTAGTTCTTTCAACTTTGCTACAAAACTCTTTTACCATACACTAAGTTATTTTTACACATGACCCCAACTCCCTGATATTGGAGAGAATAGCAGAATATGAAAGAATATAGCCCCTTGGGTCTGCAGGCTGCCTGATGTGGGGGAAATGTATTTAGTGGCTGTGATGAAATAACCTCAATGATCAATTTATAAGGTAGAAAGTTTTATTTTTGGCTCACAGATTAAGAAGTTGCTCTCTATAGTCCTGTGKGTCTGTTGCTTTGGGTCTTTGTTAGCACAGTATGTTCTATTGTAATAGTGTAGAACTCTGGGGCTCGTCACCTCATGGGAAGTAAAAGAGAGGAAAGAGGCCCAGCTCAGTCCCCTGAGTATTCGTTCCCTACACAAGAGTTTCTTTGTGACCTAACTTCATTCCACAAGGCTTTCCTGCCTCAAATTTCAACCAAGGTAGCCACTTTAAGACATAGGTCTTTGAGGAACATTCAAGATTCAAACTCTAATTCTATGAATTATGGAATTATATTGTTAAGTCCTAGTACTTACTATCTTTGCAATTTTTCAATAAAAATGAAACTTTAAATATATTTTAGCTATCACTGTTACCATATTAGTGCATACTTGCTTAATAACTGCTCAGGATCTGACATTACAGTGGTACCCTTTGAAAAAACTGCATGGCAAACCTGCCTAAACAATATTACCTTTGCAGTGATAAAGAATACATTTCTGTATTTCTTCAGTTTTACACTTTTTTCAAGTTATTTTAAAAATAACGGGCTCTTAGCCTTTCATGGTTCTAAACAGAGTTAGTCTGAGGGCAATCTATGCCATCCACTAACAGCTAAAGCTTTGTAAATTTGTAGGCACTTGCTGAGGAGCAGCCAGGTACTATATTAGATAGTTGGCTGAGTTGATGGGTCAGTTTCATCTAATACTAACATCTTTTTCCTGAAGACTCTTAAGGAATAATAAACCTGACATTGTTTCAYGGTTTACACTACAAATCGTATAATTTGTGTAAACATAAGTCAATGTTTGGATTTGGAAAGACTTTGTATAAACAAGCCAGTGTTTGGTCTGGAAAGTCAATTTCATAAGCACAAGCCATCCTCACAGATCATATCCTCATTCCAAATTATTCAGAACCTCAGGAAGGGAGTGAGGGATGACAGACAGAATGAATAGATTCTTGAGCCATGCTGACAAAAAATTGGGGAGAGCTCTGCTACTTTCTTGCTGTAGGAATTTCAAGAATTTATTTAAATACCGTCAGCTTTACATTTTTTTTTTAAAATTCTCTCCTATAAAAAATATTTTCAACACAAAAGGTCAGGAGGCATGGTAGGTAGATCAGAGATCAAAGGCAAAAATAGATACCAATTCATTTGGAGTTAAGGCTACAGGGCAAGGAAAGAAGAGTTTTAGTGTCTCATTTCAAAATGGAGTTAGCATTAGGGTTCTAAAAGGACATGAAAGGTTAGAAGATGGTCACGCCATCCCCTTTCCTCGTTTACACGGGAATGTTAGTGAAATGAGTGCACTTCTTTATACCTGAAAGTCTGCAGCTCTGTGACTCATGGGGACTTTGAACAGATGAAGGGCTTCTTCATTCCTGATCTCCTTTTCAAGGCACCGTGTCTGCTGCTCTTCTGCTTCAACTCATTTTGCACTCTATTCTTTTGTTCCTTTGAAGCTTTCTTAGTAAAAGGGCTTTTAGAATTTTAGCTCATTCCCCATCTAACATGATTCAGTTGTATTCTGTCCTCTGTCCAGGAGGCCTTCTACACTATCTCAAACCATCGCTGCTCCCTGTTAGCCACAGTTACAAAGATAGGAGGTAAGGAAACGTTTCTACCTGTATAGTCTTCATATTTGCACAGAGGTCATCATGCTAGTGCAGTAGAAATGTAAAGGAGGAAGAATGTATGTCTTYMCTAGGGCATTATGGAGTCACAGTAAGGCATTAATGAGAGTGGATTTATCACCCAAGCAGAATCAGGACTGCTTGGCTCCTATATATGCTTGACAAAATCAGGAAGGCAGGGATGATGGCTTTTGTGGGGATACTAGTGTGTGTGAGAGTATGTCTATTTGAAAGCAGGGGGTTGGAATTGGGTTGGCTGGGAAATCACTTCTGCTCAGTGGGTGAAAGCTTGGGAGATTCCTAGCTTAAATTATAWAAGGTCAAGATGCTCTATCTGGCTATATCAATATCTATGCATTAAATGTTCTATCAAGAGAGACAATGAAYGGAAATCAAATGTCATCACAACTCTGGCCAGATCTCATTTCTGAAAATCAAATCACATATTTAACTTTAACCAAATGCATGGGATCATTTTGGATCTTTTCAAATATGAATGTGCATATTTTTATTTTATTTATTTATTTTTTTTACTTTTCACTTTTTTATTAGATATATTCTTTACACTTCAAATGTTGTCCCCTTTCCTGGTTCCACACCCCCCATGAAAATCCCCTAACCCATCCCTTCTCCCCCTGTTCACCAACCCACCCACCCCCACTTCCTTGTCCTGGTATTCCCCTACACTACGGCATCGGGCATTTTAAAACATGCATATGTCATATGTGAAAATCTACTTAGTCAACAGGCATAATGGACAAAAAATCTGATATATATATTGGCACCAATAAAACTAAAAGGTTAATATCATGATTGACAATGTCTTTAAAACTGGACTGAYCAGCCAGCTAGCCAGTCAGCCAGCCAGCCAGCCAGCCAACCAAATAACCAGACAGAAACAGACAGCCAGCCAGCCAGCCAGCCAGCCAGCCAGCCAGCCAGCCAGCCAACCAAATAACAAACCAACCAAATAAAAAACCAATTGAACAATCAGTCATCCAACAGAGCAAAACTTCAACTCTTTGAGGTACTCAAAGTTGTCTTTGCTTTTATTGACTCACCAAGGAAGACCAATGCTTTATGTTATGACTATGCATTCACATCCATGCACAGCAGATCTTAAATCCATGGGCAGTTCTAGTTGCATACACTGCCTATAAAGTAAATATGAAAAGGGATATTTATCTGAAAGAGGTATGCCAGGATGGAGTCTGGGATATTTTGGACAGGGATAAAAGTGGCTATGATCAAAATACATGTTTGTGCTGTTCATATACTCATGGGTATAGAGTTCAATGTAGTTTGATCTGCTTCCCAGAAGCCCCAACACTGGATGTATGTATAGTTGTGAATTCCCTTGGGTTGTTGGGAATCAAACCTAGGTACTCTGCTAAACCTTCTGGGGTTCTTAACTGATGAGTCATCTCATCATCTTTGGGAACACAATAACGGAACACTATAGCCTGAGGAAGGAGAAAAGACAGATGTCGCTAAGAACAAAATTTAAACTAGTCCATTAAAGGGAGGAAATTGAATAAGTCCACCTTGCCATCATAAAACAAAGGTAGTCATTATACACCACCCCRTCGTGACATAGCAAAYGACACACATGTGGTTTTACTACACCAACATGGGAAYAGCACCTTTGTCCACTCTTTAGTTTATGATTGTTTCCTTTATAGCTCCTTGWTTTTAGGAGTTAAAAGCCAGGCTCCAATAACTTGCTCCAGGCTGAAAGTAAGTCTCAGTCAGAAAGAACATGCACAGTCATAGATTTATTTCAAATGCTTTTAATGTATGTGTGTTCATATAATCTAAAAACATTTGCTGTTATAAAAATTACATTTGATAACACACTGATATCTAATGTGATACAATAAGCTGTATTTGCCTACACGTAATAAGAGAAAAAAAAACAGTCAAGGCACTGGAAAATGTCTTTTTGAAGATGAAATGTGTTAATTCATATTCTATTCCATTAAGCTCTGGTACCTAGTGGGTGTTTAGTAAGTGTTCTGACTATCACAGAAACAACAATTCTATTTATTACACATGCCATTGTCTTCACAAGACTTTTATAAATGTGCTTCTATAAATGTGATTTATTCTAAAGAGAATATGTTAAAATAACTGTAATAGTCTAAACAAGGTTTATGGAACCCCAAGCATTATGTGAATGTTAAGCTTAGGAAATCAAATTTCATAAGCTTCATGGAGTGAAGTCTTTTTTTTTTTTAAAGGAAGGATCTGCCTTTTTTTCTGAGGATGAGACTTATTTTTCTATGTCTTTTAATGGTATTTTATTGAGTACAAATTGCTTTTGGAGCTGGACAATACCAACAGTAAGCTTTATAGTTAAGTGCTGAT
>BDUI01004159.1:53672-66647 GCA_002335545.1 Apodemus speciosus
TGGATTTTTCTTTTTATAAGGTAGCATTTACCCAGGCACGATTTTTCTCTTTGGTGTCACACTTCCTCAGTCTGTGAGGTCTGCCACTAATGGACACATTCTCAACCTCTGCAACTGTACTACAGCTGCCTTGGCACATAGAGCACTTTTGTAGTCTTTGCCTCCATGCTGGCTGGCCTTGCCCTAGGCTGGCCCAGCAGCCTTTGCAGTCAAAGAGCTGACTTCTGGAGCACTTACTAGTAGCTCACACCCTAGGCCAGTCTGGCAGGACAGGTGCCCACGGTCCTACCACCCCGCTCCTTCACTTACGTACTGCTCTTTTATTTCTTTGTTTTGTTTTCCAAATGTGACATGAAAGTATTTAAACCAAGATAAATGAGAACATTCTTAGGGCCTCCATCTGTGTCCACACTACAATTTTTCCATTCACCCACCCACCCACTCACTCACTCACTCACTCACTCACTCATTCACTCATTTATTCATTAGTTTTCAAGTGTCCAAGTTAATCCTCCCCCCACTTGCAAAACAAGGACACACCTTCCAGACTCAATCCAAAAGCTGATAAACTTTAAATGCCTTCACYCCACTTCCGTGGCTGCCCAGCATCTCCCCCAAAGCACTAATGTCTAACTGCCTATCGTGAGAATCTTCTTGTTTCTTGTTTTATATGTAATGAAGTGAAATGAGCTCTCCTCTGTTCCTTTGTTTTTTAAATCTACTTAAAAATGTCATTTTTCTTTTGCTTCTGCCTGTCCTTTTATTTTGCCCTTTACCTTTATTAGTTCATTTCTTTTAAGAGCATTCCTTCTTCTCCATGAGTTTCTAGCAATCATGTGCCACTTGTCTGGTACCCRATGGAGAGCCAGTTTGCTATAACTTGTGTTACTTGGGTCCTAGAATCTTGACCAGGAGAGACCAGTGAATGAAGGAAGGACAGACACTAATACAAATGGATTCAGAAAAGCTTGGATCCAGTTGTTTGGGATGTCTGATGGAGAAGCCACAATCCTCAGGACATATGGCATGTCTATCATATACAGCTAGACATGTAGGTCGGCCTATTGCATACAGACAAAAATTAGGCAGAGTTTAAAGTACAGCTGACAAGGAGGAAGACTTAGCTCATCTTAGAAAAAGCAGTCTCGTTGCAAAGCCTTTCAGCTCCTTGGGTCCTTTCTCTAGCTCCTCCATTGGGGACCCTGTGCTCAGTTCAATGGTTGGCTGAGAATGTCCCCCTCTGTATTTCTTATGCCCTAGCAGAGCTACAGGAGGAGCAACAATGAGTCACCCAGTACTCCCAGAGCTCCAGGGACAAAACCATCAACCAAAGATTACACATGGAATTACCCATGGCTCCAGACTCATAGACAGCAGAGGATGGTCTAGCTAGACACCAAAGGGAGGAGAGGTCCTTGGTCCTGGAAAGACTTGATGCCTTAGTGTAGAGGAATACCAGGACAGGGAAGTGGGGGAGGGTTGATTGGGGAAGGGGAGATGGCTTATGGGATTTTCGNTCTCTCTCTCTCTCTCTCTCTCTCTCTCTCTCTCTCTCTGTGTGTGTGTGTGTATGTATGTGTGTGTATGGGTGTTATATGTGTAGGCTTGTGAGCATAAAATTGTGTGCATATATATATGTATATATATACATATATATATACACATATATATATGCATATGTAGCCAAGTATTGGTAGGTGCATGTGTATGTTCAGCACTGGGTACACTGAGTATCTTCTTATATCTTATTCCATTCATGTTTTTCGACACAGGGTCTCTTTCTAGACTTGGATCTCACCAGGCTGATTGACCAGAGCACCGCAGCAATACTTTTTCCTTGACTTCCCAAGTTATAGGATTAAAGACACAGGCTGCTGTACTGTGTATGTGAGTAGTGGGAAATCAAACTTGAATCTTTAGGCTTGGCCAGCAAGGACTTTACTGACTGAGCCAATGCTTTAGTGCTGATTTTGTTTGTTTTTTTTCTTTTGTTTTTGTTTGTTTGTTTGTTGTTGTTCCAGATGGAATCTCTTGAAGTAGTCCTAGACTATACTCATTTTGTTGARCTGACTTGCCTTGAACTGACAGAAATATGCCTTTGTCTCCTGAGTGGATTATAGGAAAGGACGCACCATATTTAGCTAGAATTCTTAACTGTTTAGCTTTAGATCATTGATACTCACTTAGAGACATGAACAAATCATAACTGGTTTTGCTCTTCATTTCATTTGGTGTGTGTGTGTCCATGAAAGCACATGTTGGGAGGTCAACACTAAGTGCCTTTCTCTGCCATTCTCAGTATTATTTGGGGGGACATGGCACATCACCGAACACAATGAATTTTGCTTAGTGTCTCTTCAGCAAGCCCCTGATAGCTGTCTGTCTGGACATTGCATGTAATTTTCCAAACTCAGGAACTCATGCTGTGGGAAAAATTTACCCACAGAGCCATCTCTCCAGCCTCCCCCTTTTGTATCTTAACCTTCTCTCTCTGTTTGTATCTGATACTACTTTCATTATGCATAAATCTATTACTGACTCATATTTAGACACTTCCTTCATTAGAAGGAAGTCYTTTGTGATAATCAGAGGCTGCCAATACCTTTTCATATTTTAAGAGTCAGCCTAAATAAAACTAAATGTACAAGCTGTGCAGACTCACTGAGTGCCCATTACGGATTCAGTGCCATGGCAGAGGTTAGAAATGGAGTATTGAACAATGAATCAATGAACTTTTAAATAGCAGGTGATGAGCCAAGACAATGGGAACAGACATGTAAGCAACATCATTGYAATAACTGCAATGGAAGATACARTAAACTACAAAAGTGAGTAAAATGGAAGGCCYGGTTAGGAAAGATATYTCAGGAGACTTGACACTAGGTTCAGGCTAGRCAGGAGCTCTGCTGCCCCAAAGAAGACAGTGAAGAATTAGATGCAGAGGGCAGAGCTTAGCTGCAGGCTGCTTTCAGTGTGGCTTATTGTGACAAAGTATATAAAAACGGCGATTGCAAAGTGGTGTGCAAAGAATGCACCTCGAGCTTGTTGAGGTGAGAGATCAGGAAGGACCTCACAAGTTTTCACAATGACTTTAGATTTTTATCTRCAACGTTTAAAAAGCTGTTGGAACTTTTAAATATGAGATTGACAGGAAGTTCATTTTGTTTTCTAACGATCCTATTAACTGTTTCACAAAGTACAAACTAATAGAGCAAAGCAAGACTGAAATTGTAGAATAAATTACAAGTTAATTAAGAGGCAATGCTGGTATCTTTCAATAGGTAGATGATAATAGAAAGAAAGATAATTGAGACAATTTTAAATGTACTTTGSAGCTATGGAMAGATTTTATGGTATTTAAGGTACAATRTTTTGCTTATGTTTTTGCTAGAGTCTATARGAGTGAAACACGGCACTAATTGTTATTTGRGCCAAAATTGGGAAAAGATTTATAATAAGAGAGAATATGGAGTATCCTTTCAAGTGTTTAAKCTCGAGGTAGATGTGAGATGCTTAAAGCAAGTGAATGTTTGGATTTCAGAATGCATATGTCAGTGCAGGATGCTGTACTTAGATTTCCAGGTTTCATCAGTGTTAGGAGTTCTTAAAGTTCTGACAATGGATCAGATCACCTTGAAGCAAAACATTACAGGAGAACAAAAAGTACTATTTCTGAGTCCTGAGGAATTTAATATCTAAATGATGGGCGTAGGAGGCAGACTCCCCTGGGAGAGGGAAAAGTAACACGTTATGAAATCAAAGAATCAAAAATTTCCGAAGAGAAAAGTCAAAGTTTCTCTTGTGCTAGCACAGCAATCACCACTGTCTACCAACTCCAAGATGGAGCCTCTGATTGGTTAATCAATTTAGCCTTAATTCTCCAATTCATGTAACAAGGCTTATCATCATCTTGGCTTTCTCAAACATGTGTTTGAATGATCTAGTTATTAGTCCTGCTGACATAACTCAGATCATTAAGCTATTTTGAAAGATTACTTTCAGATTACTCTACTTTATGATAGTCTGAACTCAGTAATAACCTAGCAAAGCACTGCTTACCCTGAAACTTTTGGGAGAAATAAGAAGAAAGGGCTTCCAGTTGTAAGCCGTTGAAGTCAGCAGGGCCATCACTCTTGATTACATGATGATAAAAGGAAAAGTACGCTTGTTTCGGATTTGTCCCTGCCATTGTTGACCATGATCAAATTACTCTTCTGATGATTATCTTTAGCCGACACACACGCTGCTGGAAGGCAGATTACAGGGACATCGTGAACATCTCCTAGTCGGCTTCTTATAGAACCTCACCAGTGATCAGCGATGCCAGCGCTCAGRGGCAAAGATGTTCAGTATCAGTCAGAGTCCTAATTAAAAACTATACTTTGTTTTCCAATCCACTTTTGGGAAGAATACAGGAGAAGAAACAAGATGTAAATTTTACAATGCCTTGGCAATGCATCCAGTTCTCAGCTGAACAAAGACGCTTATACGCAGAAAATCTTGTCGGCATAAACCATGTAAGACAAATAGAAACGCTTAATTCCAGTCGTCCGCACTGCAACTGGGTCTGCTGATAAGACCTACTCAAGGATGAAACATAAAGTGAAAATGTAAAGATGCGGACCTCTCGAGTACAGACAAATGCCATCCCTGTAAGGGAAATGATGGCAAATGCGAAGTTAGGATKGGCTGAGCCATTTTCAAAGGTATTTTCATATACATGACAAGATGCCAAGGGTTGSTTTTTTTTTTGTTCCCCAATATGGGAGCAAAAACAAGGAATGCAACTTATAGGGTCATACGGTATTTGTGCATGTTGTATCATATTAATGCATTCTGTCGACTCATTACGTTGACGGAGGTTTTAATGGGGTACATAAGCTATAAACATGTTTACTACAGATAAATCAAAGGGGTGCTGCAGCAATTTGCAGTACTACGTACAGCTCATTTTGGATAATTACAGTGCCCCTAAAGAATGCGTTTAGGTATTACAAAGGAAAGAATTGTAAAAAAACAAAAAAACAAAAAACAAAAAAATACCAAAACAACAACAACAACAAAGACCTGTTTGGGGCTGGTGACATTCTACAAAGAGCAGAGGATGATGCTGCCTGAGACTAGCTTGGAAGTGAAAGATAACATTAATGAGAAAAAAATCTATGAAAGAAAGAAAGACAGACAGACAGACAGACAGACAGACAGACAGACAGAAAGAAAGAAAGAAAGAAAGAAAGAAAGAAAGANGGCAAAGATGTTCAGTATCAGTCAGAGTCCTAATTAAAAACTATACTTTGTTTTCCAATCCACTTTTGGGAAGAATACAGGAGAAGAAACAAGATGTAAATTTTACAATGCCTTGGCAATGCATCCAGTTCTCAGCTGAACAAAGACGCTTATACGCAGAAAATCTTGTCGGCATAAACCATGTAAGACAAATAGAAACGCTTAATTCCAGTCGTCCGCACTGCAACTGGGTCTGCTGATAAGACCTACTCAAGGATGAAACATAAAGTGAAAATGTAAAGATGCGGACCTCTCGAGTACAGACAAATGCCATCCCTGTAAGGGAAATGATGGCAAATGCGAAGTTAGGATGGGCTGAGCCATTTTCAAAGGTATTTTCATATACATGACAAGATGCCAAGGGTTGCTTTTTTTTTTGTTCCCCAATATGGGAGCAAAAACAAGGAATGCAACTTATAGGGTCATACGGTATTTGTGCATGTTGTATCATATTAATGCATTCTGTCGACTCATTACGTTGACGGAGGTTTTAATGGGGTACATAAGCTATAAACATGTTTACTACAGATAAATCAAAGGGGTGCTGCAGCAATTTGCAGTACTACGTACAGCTCATTTTGGATAATTACAGTGCCCCTAAAGAATGCGTTTAGGTATTACAAAGGAAAGAATTGTAAAAAAACAAAAAAACAAAAAACAAAAAAATACCAAAACAACAACAACAACAAAGACCTGTTTGGGGCTGGTGACATTCTACAAAGAGCAGAGGATGATGCTGCCTGAGACTAGCTTGGAAGTGAAAGATAACATTAATGAGAAAAAAATCTATGAAAGAAAGAAAGACAGACAGACAGACAGACAGACAGACAGACAGACAGAAAGAAAGAAAGAAAGAAAGAAAGAAAGAAAGAAAGAAAGAAAGAAAGAAAGAAAGATGCAAGGGAAGAAGATCACAGTTGTTCAACTGCGGGTCTAACCTTATTCAGTCAAATTTCATGTAGATGACTTACTGTAACTACAGAAATAACATAAGAAATGATTAGTTAAGATTACGCTGGCAGTAAAGATACTAATATTTTACCGCACATTGAGCTCCAGTTTACATTTTATGCAGAGGTAAATTAGACTGCAATGTTGTTTATTCTTGTTTTATGGAAAGCTATTTTCATCACGGTCTTAAAAGTTGTTATTAGTTTCCCTCCTGCTTTCTATTTTATTAGAATAAGGTGAATTTTAGCATCCTTATTTTCAGAGAAAACCACAGGACACAGTAAACTTTAAACACAATGAGTTAACAAGAGGGGAATTAAACCATTGTGTCCTAGGCTTTGGAAGGTCATATTATAATAAGATTAAAGTCTCTCCCCTTCAGGTATTGTTCATTTGTAAACAAGTCTGGCTTGGGTTCTTACTGAACATTCTCCTGATTAGATTAATTTCCTATGAAATGCAAATACCTTTTCCTTTCTGACAAGCTAGCCAGATTCTGYTGGCTTGATGATTGTACAAGAAAAATGCAGCGTAGAAGGAAAACAATTCTGTAGCAAAGTGCAATAAGCATAAAATGAGATCTGCCTGAGATTGGGGAATCTGTATTGTCATTTAAAGGGGAATTTAAGAGCTAGTGAGGGAGATGTGTGGCTARGTGTAAACAGTGAGCAGCAAACCGCTGGATGGAGAGAGATAAGTTTACATTATGAAGGAAGGGTCCATCATTTACCACTGGCTGCTGCCCTGGCCTGCCCGGTCTGTAATGACCCCCCTGCCCAGGCTGTGYATCAGCCCACTGGGTAGTTTGCAGTCTAGAGTTCCTCTCCTGAGTGCACCAATCACCGTATCTTAGGTAAAGTGACCTAAGTTCCTAGCAGGTAGNCGGAATTTCATGGGAAGTAACCAAAGGGCAAGTGGCCAAGATGAAGCTCTGGGGTTGAGAGTCTAACGAGGAGGGATGGCAGCTGTGATCCTGAATTGGATACCTCAGTGAAACTTAGATCTAAGCAATATGCTGGAATCCGCGCAAAGTGAACACCTCAGGAATGTTTCTGTCGGGTTCTTCCATACCCAGAACTTTATTCTTAAGACAGCATAAGAGTAACTTGAAGTTATATTCCACTATGTTAGACAAAATAGTGTTAGTTTCAAAAATCCCCTTTGCTTGACGTTTAAACTGATTCCAAGAATCAATTTTCATATAGAAGTTATCTATGGTACATGGAGATATGAGTCACACCTAAGCAGCATTTTCAACTTAAAACACCATTTTAAAAAATTTAATTACTTTAGAAAAAACTTTTGTGATTATAATTACAWTATTCCCCCGTCCCTTTCCTAAGTATAAATTCTGCCATATATTCCTCCTAATTCTTGTCCTCTTTACATTATTTCTCACACACACTCACACACACACACACACACACACACACACACACACCTTCCTACGTATATAAGTACATATACTAAGTCTGTATAGTATTAGTTTTATGTATATTTTCAGAGCTGACCATTTGATATTAGGTTTATATTGGGTAACCATTGGGTGTACTCTTCCATGGACAAGAGTTTTTCTCCTGCTCTCAGCCTTCTTTACTTTCTTGTAGTTCTTTGTTTAGGTTTGAGGCCTCAGGGGCTTTCACTCATCCACATTAGATTGTCTATTACTTTGTTTTTGCTTAACAATCATGTTGATGAAATATTATGGGTGTAGCTTCTTAAATTCCAAGGAAACAGTTTCTCGACAATCTCTCTACTTCTCTGGTTTTCACAATCTTTCTGCTCCCGCTTCTACAATAAAACCTGAATGTCAAGTGTGGGAATTGTATTGAAGATGTATCTATTGTGTTTGAACTTCACAACCCTGCATTTCGAATGGTTATAGTTTTCAGTTATGGTCTCAACCTGTTGGGAGGAAAAGTTTCTGTGATGTGGGGTTAGGGCAACACTAATCTGTCCATATGAAGGCAAATGATTATGTTGTTGTTAGGGATTATGAGATCATGAGATTTGCAGATACATGGATGGGACTAGAAGACATTATGTTGAATAAGATAACCCAGATTCCAAAAGGGAGATRTYRCATGATCTCCCTCAGTAGAGGCTCTGAACTCCAAATGTCCAGATGTTAGTGCATATTCTGGGCTAACTGTGGAAATCAGGTACTATGGCCAGGGTAGGAGAGCACTGAAGAGAACATAAGGGTTCAAGTGAACAGATGGGTGAAATGGGAAAAATGGAAAAAATGGGAAGAGGCTCACATTAGGGAGGGGATGAAAGATAAACACAGAAGAAGTAGGCCTGGGGAGGAGGGAGAGTAAGAATGAGGATGCCTGAAAAGTCACCAGGACTCATACTAATAAGTCTTTACCCAAAATACATATAATACAAGTAAAATTAGATGAAAATTTCATGAGATGCTGTCKCTTATGTTGTTCATCTGGTACAGAATCCAAAAACATCACAGTCTATTTCTATTATTCTTGGTTGCCTTCTAGAAGTGGAAGGTAARGCCCTATTGCTGAAGACACAGATTAGTACAAACACAGTTCTAGAGGTTCTTGATCTGGAACTGACCAGAAAGCACCCACCCAGAGAACTAACTTTCACGGATCAGAAGTTGCCATGCAAACATCCAAAGGAAAGAAGCAACCAATAATTTTACCTATATATGGTAAACTACAACAACAAACAGCATAGTANCATGATCTCCCTCAGTAGAGGCTCTGAACTCCAAATGTCCAGATGTTAGTGCATATTCTGGGCTAACTGTGGAAATCAGGTACTATGGCCAGGGTAGGAGAGCACTGAAGAGAACATAAGGGTTCAAGTGAACAGATGGGTGAAATGGGAAAAATGGAAAAAATGGGAAGAGGCTCACATTAGGGAGGGGATGAAAGATAAACACAGAAGAAGTAGGCCTGGGGAGGAGGGAGAGTAAGAATGAGGATGCCTGAAAAGTCACCAGGACTCATACTAATAAGTCTTTACCCAAAATACATATAATACAAGTAAAATTAGATGAAAATTTCATGAGATGCTGTCGCTTATGTTGTTCATCTGGTACAGAATCCAAAAACATCACAGTCTATTTCTATTATTCTTGGTTGCCTTCTAGAAGTGGAAGGTAARGCCCTATTGCTGAAGACACAGATTAGTACAAACACAGTTCTAGAGGTTCTTGATCTGGAACTGACCAGAAAGCACCCACCCAGAGAACTAACTTTCACGGATCAGAAGTTGCCATGCAAACATCCAAAGGAAAGAAGCAACCAATAATTTTACCTATATATGGTAAACTACAACAACAAACAGCATAGTAMAATATTCCTAATGGTACAGTAGTGGTACCTACCCCTCTGTGGTAATTAACGCATCTCTATTTGGTCTTAAGACCTGTTCAAGAGTGAAATTAGGCTTGGGACCATTAACATAGGTAGCAACCCAGRGCAAGTGAACTCACGGACTTGGAAGTGAGTCTTCAAGTTCCACTTTAAAGCACTCTTAATTATACAGGTGAACTAGTTCATGAGTAATGACAGGAAAGGCCTTTCTTTATGACAACTGTCTAAACACAATCTTGGTGGTCAGCCTACATCACAAGAATCTTTTTACTGTCCAGTACCTATTCTTCATGCCCTGCTTCTTCTCTTTGAGATTACCTCTGGCCACTAGAGTCACCTTTCAGACAGCAGGGTAAATGGCACTGCATAACATGTGCTCCAGGAAGCTATATGCTTGCAGAATGAGACTGGGAACCTCTGAAATTCAGGCTTCATTCGTATCTTACTAGATTGACTCAGCATTTTTCCCCCTGGGAAAAAATTCCTTAACCTCCCTTCACGGTCTTATCTCCATGCTCTACTGATTCTTTCCCCTGTGTTAATTTTATTCCTAATAAAACTGAAGTAAAAGAATTCATTGTTGTGAGAATCTTCTTGGAGAGATGTGAACAAACGCTTATTTGCCACCAGATGAAGCCTTAGCACTGACCAAAGAAACAAGTGTTCAGGAGCTCAGTTTAGTGGACTGCTGAGTTCATTCTGGTGGCCTGTGGGAACGGAACATGGGAATTTCCTTACTGGGAAGTCTCTCTCCTCTACTCCTCTACTCAGTATATGCTTTGGGAGACGCTTTGTGAATCTTCCAAGATTCAAGAGCTTCCTGATCCTTGTGGGTCTTCTCTACTTCCTGAGCCTTACTTAGCCTTTCTCTTCCCTCCATGAGTGACTTTACATGTCAGAAATATCTATATATCCATCCTAAACATGATATTTAGTAACACTAAAAATATATTCATGGGAACATAAATTCTCTATCTTGGAAGACATTGTTAGGTTTGGCAATGCCATAACATTTAGATACTTCAACTACTTTATTTTAATTCTGCAATTATTCAACATGGTCTTTCTAGTTCTTTTTAAAGTAGATCACCAACATTATACTTTAGTGTAATTGCTTTTTATTGCTAAAAGTTGATATTTAACCTAACGTTTGGAGAAGTGCACCAAGTGGCTTAGTAATAGAGTTGCCCCTTAATTTTTAAAATTAAAATAGAACCAAGAAACCCCCATTAGGGGTCTTGGCATTGTATACTTACCTTTGTATTTAATAATCCCTCCACATTACAACAGTGTTGTTCTCTRCTCATTACTGCAAATTTAATAGTATTTAATTAAAACCTGGAATCGAGCTTTCAATCCATTCTCCTGAAAAGTGAGAGGAAGAAAGGCTCATCCTACCGTTTGYATTATACTGGAAACTCTTAAACACTTAATCTCTCACACAGTGGTTCTGTGCTTTTAAGAGGATTACATTATTAATTGTTTAATTATTCATTATGCTGCATTTTGCAGTTCAGTACAAAAGCTTTTTCAAAATTAATTTAATGTTTTATCCTTCTTAGCCCGTCATTCTTTGCAGCAGGCTCTCTGTTCTTCCATGATAGGATGTCTCACAAAGAATCAAGAGGATGCCTGTTGAAAGCTAAGCCNATCAGCCCACTGGGTAGTTTGCAGTCTAGAGTTCCTCTCCTGAGTGCACCAATCACCGTATCTTAGGTAAAGTGACCTAAGTTCCTAGCAGGTAGTGCTTCTTGGAAACTGTGCTTGTTTATGTTGCCTGCCTGGAAATGTTCTTTCCCTCTCAACAACAGTCTTTCCTCAGGGGGAAAAATTAATCAACACTATCTGCCAAAAACCATTTCCATCCTTGCCAGGTGATATTTCCCGACTTTCTGACAGGATGAAACTTGGGATGTCTGGTCTAATCCAGATGTAATAACAGATATTTTGCTTTTCCTACTTCTTACCTCATTCAAATTCAGTTTACTTAGAGTGGTTTCAAAGCTCTTGATGTTATGAGATGTACAGATCTCATTTCGCAACTCATCCTCGCCCACTCATTTTATGAGTGAATATCACTAGTGCTCATTTTCTTACGGGAAGATGCCYGAGGTCTGAGCCCTCTCGCACTTTATCCCAGTTCTCTTCACATTCAGATATGATACCCTTTTCCTTTAAAGTGGTTTCAAATGTCAACATGGGGTAGTTAAATGTTGAGAACTGAACTTTCATGTTTCATTAGTGTGTAGATGAATGCCAGCAAGCCCAGTTGGAAAAATAGTCCTTTAAAAGCAAATCAGATTTTCTCGCTGGTTATCATTAGAAATGSAATTTGCATTTCCTTAGGAAAATAAAAAGAATTTGAAACACCATTGAAACGTTAGGGGAGATAGAGGCTTTTAATATTATAATCTAGGCTTTGTACCTGCATGATATAATATTTTAAATACTACATTATTATTGATAAACTGAATAATACCAATTAACAAAGCTCTGATCTTAAAAATGAATTTTAACTTAGCCATGTTTAGTGCACTTAGCTGAGTGTCTGATCTGATATGACTTTCTTCATTTATTTTGTACTAAATATTTCAGTTGTCATTTCATCCTTTGGATACATGTGTACATTGAAATATTGCTCTTTATTTTAAACTCTCTTATCTCCCAAGTAGAGTGTCAACTGAATGACTATTCTCCCTGAAGGGACAATTTATAGAGTAAAACTTGTTCTAAGACTGCAAGTCAACCTTTCATAATAGAAAAAAATTTCTCCCTATGTTGTTTTTTGCTTTAACTTCCCCTGCCCTCTCATTTTCTTCTTATATATTTGCAACCACTTATTCTTCTTTAGAAACATCACTGGCATCATCCTTTAGAAAAGGACTCTATATGGCCTAGGTCACTGCAACCATCCAGGAAAGAATAGTATGATCTGCAAGAAACTAASCATTAACCCCTTCTACAGACATGGAAGAAAAGGATGCTGGGATGTAAAACCATCAGTAAAAAGCGGGCTGCAGAGATAGCTCAGTTGCTAGAGTCCATGCTGTCCAAACACAAGGACAAAATATGGACCCCAGTGCTCAAAAAAGCCAGGTTGCAGTGGCACATGACTACCCCAGCAGTACTGGCAGGGTGGATGCAGGCAGATCCCAGGGGCTTGCTGGGCAGCCAGTCTACTGAACTCTAGATTCAGCAAAAACTCTATCTCAAATAAATAAATAAATAAATAAATAAATAAATAAATAAATAAATAAATAAAAAAGAAAGAAAGAAAGAGAAAAAGAGAAAGAAAGTGAGAAAAGGAATAAGGAAAGAAAAAAAGGAGAAGTAACAGATGAAGACACTCTATATATCTACTACATAGGACTTGGACTTCATCCATATAGTACTG
>BDUI01004160.1:53672-64785 GCA_002335545.1 Apodemus speciosus
CTACATCCCACTAGATTAGTGGATGTCCTTCAAAGATACAGAGGAGAAGAGCTAATTTCCACCATCTCCTTGTGCAGCAAGAGGAACCTAGAGGTAGGTGGTCCTGACTAACACCCGGGGTAATTACTGATTCCCTGACTTATTGGTCAGGGTTCTCTCCATTGTGTCTAAGAGGAAAATTAACTCATTTACAACCAGACTTCTTGATTTCTGTTTAGCATGCTTGCAATTAGATAATGGTTTCATATTATTATTAGGTGCAAGGAAAAATGAGTGATATACTCATTTGTGATATTTTAATGAACATTGCTTTAAAAAGTAACTGACCAGGTGGTATTCTTTGGTTTTATCTGAAGCAGCAAGCCATTGCCGAGAGGGTGATTCACTGTTATTGCGCCCCTGGTGGCAGGCGCCTGGAATTGCAGGCATAGTGCCGAGAATTTGCCCTTCAAGCTCCAAGCACTCTCTGGGAAAGCCTCTACAACCTTCATCCTCAGGACCAAGAAATCCCAGGACCGTGTCTGCCTCTCTCCTTGTCCCCAGCCCCTGCCGCTCATAGGACTTACCGAGATTTCTTTTCCTACGCCAATCTGGCTGAGGTTGGGTTTCATTCCTGTGCCCATCTGCCAAATTATTGCCTCTGCTGGTTGGGTCTTGAACGGCCACTCCCTGGCGTGGAGCTCATACCAGATGGTGCTGTCAGACAGTGGATACGGTTAATGAGGCATCGTGACGGGGTGCCATTGTGACCCTGAGGCCCCTTTCTTCACCCACTGCACGAATAGGGGCAGCACCCTGGCTGGCCATTTCCCTCTGCAGTCTCTTCTCAAGGGGTTGCAATTGGCTTAAAACCCTCTTGAAGTTAGACATTCAGCTTGCTGTTTCAGAATACTTATTTCAATGCCGGGATGTATACAAATTGTACCTGAATCATTCAACACAGTGCGGTGGTCACCTCTGACCTCATACTCACAGTTCTATATTTAAATTCTATATTTGAAACAACTATATTTGAATTCTTTACGCATGAGATTGTTCTCTAAGGTCTTATATATAACACTGAAAAAGGTGCAACAGTGTAACATCTCAGTAGCAGTCAGCAGATGTATCTATGATGGTAAGTAACTCTTTTAAATGAAACATCGCCATATTAGCTGGAGAGTATTTACATGCAGACATTTCACTGGCATGAAAYTTTCTCAATAGATCACTCTAAGTGTAAGAACTGGGATGAGGAATATATAGGRGGCGTCTTTTAAATCATTATATATGCATGGGTGGGGGAGGATCATGAAAATCAGCAACATGCCTGTGAGGAGTATGGTAAAGATAAATCGTAATGTGGGATGGCAGAGAGAGACGTAAAACAACTGGTTGTGATACAGACTGGCCTAAGTCTAYGCTAGGGGATGGGATGATACGATGCCAGCCCCGCCCCTTCTCTCTGTGCCCACGGAAGGATGTCTCTGTGGGACCCAGTGCTAGGATTGCTCTSCCRCATCTTTGCCATGCTGCATGTCCCATAAGTCGCGACAATGCAACAAAGGGAGAAAAGATGCTGACAGAGAGCCTGACYGTAGACTGGGGTGATGGCTGGATGGTGTGTAAATGAGGCGCCATCAGCGGTGAGCATGGTGGTGGATGAGCTCAGGGAAGCTGGCATGTCACTGAGCTACACTGTGGCCAACAATTTCCATTCCCTGAGARGCAGGTCTCTCACCTCAGGAAATATCTCAATAATGATACGCCCCCCCCCCTCCAAACCCCTGTCCCTAAGGAGCTTTGCTTTAAGGGACACAAAGCCCTTTGGCATTCTCGTGACTGATCAAGGGCTGTGTTAATTCAAGTCTTCATGGCAACTTTATTCTATTTAAACTTTTGTTTCATTTTAAATTAAGAGTGTGTGGGGTTATAGGCATGTGACTGTGAGCGCCTGTGGAGGCCAGAAGAGGGCGTCAGAGATTCTGGAGTTACCGTTGTGAGCTGCCGGGGTGCTGGGAACCCAACTTTAGATTTCCTCGAGGGCAAAAGTGCTTGCCATAGAGGTCCTGGAACTTGCTAAACCATCTCCCTAGTTCCTAAGCGCTCTGCCCAGACATGAGCTGGACAAGGACAACAGCAACAGGCCATGTTAAAGGTGGGAAAGCCTGGAGGGTCTCAGCCCTGTACAAAGAACCACAGCTACTAAGGATGCTGAGGGCGGGAGACACCGTCCTCCCCAGGGAAGAGCCCACCAAGTGGTTATCCAATATCAAATGGTCAGACCTGAAAATATACATACAAGTGACATTACACAGACCGAGTAGGTTATATTTAAGAACATGCATGTACATACATGTGCATGTCACATATACGTGTAAACAGTAACAATGGGAAAAGAGACCAAGACTTTGAAAAAGAACAATGTGGGAGAAATGAAGGTCAAAGGAAAAATGATGTACTTTGCCAGCTCAAAAATTAAAATAGAGTTAAAAATGAATAATACATGAAAAAAAAATCCCTTYTGGATTTCATTTTCTCTGGTGCTTGGGGATGGGACTCGGTGTCTCGTATGGCTTCAGTGTGGGAGCATGAAGGTCAGCTTGACACAGTCTTTGGAGGAAGGCGACATTGGCCTGGTTTTGAGTAACTGGGACAGAATCCAGGGCCTCATGCACCGTAAGCAAGCACTTCCCACTGAGCCACACACCCAATGCTCAGTGTGTCTTTTTGCTCTGATGCTCTGATTGGCTGACGATTTGCTGGCCCTGGTGGACCATCCCCTGCCTAGCTTGGCACCCCTGTACACAGGAAGGGACTGATCAGGAGGCGAGCCTTTTGCAACAAACCGGATGACTCAGACATCTCTTTGACCAGTGGTTGACACTCAAGGTCCGTGTCCCAGGCCCCCATCAGGAAGCCAAGAAATGACTTCAGCTCGCTGACRCTCTTCTGCCTTTTCCTTTCTCGTGTACACGTGCTCGTGTGGGCATGTATGCATGTGTACCTATGTCTATGTACTTATGTGCACATGCATGTGGATGCCAGAGGTCTCCCTCGGGTGTCAGTCCTTGGCATGTCTACCTTATTTAATTGAGGCAGGGTCTCTCTCTCTCTATGACCCTGGCTGGTCTTGAACTTACTAAGTGGACCAGACTGACTTTGAACTCGTAGAAATCTGCCTACTTCTACCTCCTGCATGTTGGAATTAAAGGTATGTAATGCCACATGCTGCTTCTACCTCATTCTTTAGACAGAGTCTCTCTCTCTCACTGGCCTAGACTCACCAGCCCCTCTAGCCTGGCCAGGAAGCTCCGGGGATCTATGTGTTGAGGCCTTCCTGGTGCTGGGATCCCAGCCATGCATTACCGTTCCCTGCTTTTTAGGTGGGTTCTGGGAATTGAACTCAGGACCTCACATTTGCATGGTACACACCCACACAGGACTGAGCCAGCTCCCCAGTTCCTGCATGCGTTTTATTAAGCTTAATCTGCAGCAGACAGAAGCGGGATCTTGAGGGCGACTTGCTCCTGGGTCTGTCAGCTACTCGTCTCAAAGCCCTGGCCACAGAATGAGGGTGCTCCTGGTCTGAGCCCCAGCTCTGCCACCAGTTGCCACATAGTAGGTCACAGCCATCTGACCTTGCTTTTCACACTGGTCAATCCAGGGCAGCACGGTCCCAACTTGGGAAGGTGTTTGTGAAGACCGCGCGCTACCATACACGTGAAAAGCTGAACGCGGCGCTCATTACATTTCTACCGGTTTCTCTGTGCTCTAACTCATTCCTGAGCATGAGGTTCCCTGGCAACCGAATGCTCCTAATTGGCCAGAGTCCGAGAGCAAGGGGTCCTTTGCAATCCAACAGTGTCACCAATAAAAGGCTCATTAAAACTTCCTTCCTAACCCAACTTTTAAGAGGAAAATTCACTTTAAAGAAAAAAAAAAAACAGTTATAGCTGAAAACTCCAGTGGGAAACCAATTACTGACTCAAGTACATTTTGTTAATTACATTTTTTTTCTTTCTCTAAATTCACAGTAAAAAATATACCAACTTAATTACAGCAATTTGGTTCCAGATAATGATATCTAACTAGATAAAGATCTGGGCATTAACTAGTTAGAGCAAGTGATGGCTTCGCAAGGGGTTCAAAGGAGGACTCTGGGGATTGAGATCTTCTTAAAATGCACAGTGGGGGAGAGGGGGCTGATGGTGAGGGCTCTCGGTGGGGCGCTTTTCTACGGGAGACTGACTACCTCACTAATGCGCTTTAGGGATGACAGGTCTAATTGCACAAATCTACAAGCTTGCAGCTTCTGCAGTCAGTGTTCCCAGCACTCAATCCCGGCTCTCCAAATCCATCCATGAATAAGGGCTATTTTAAGGATAGGCACAGTGTGGTTATTTAAGGGATGTGGTACAGCTATTTCCTGGTTGCTTCTTCTCATCTGGTGGTGATGGTGTATGTATGTGTGTGTGTGTGTGTGTGTGTGTGTGTGTGTGTGTGTGTGTGTTATGTGCTTATGTGTGCATGTAAATATACTTGTATTATAAACACACATGTGCAAGTTTGTACAAATGTGTGGAGGTCAGAGGTCACGTTGGATAGCTCCCCTCAATTTCTCTCCACCGTATTGTTTGAGGCGGGGTCTCTCACTAGGTTTAGAGTCACCGATTTAGCTAGGATGGCTAGCCATTGAGCTCCAGGGACCCATCTGTGTCTGCCTCCCCAGCACCCAACCACCCGGTTAATATAGTCACTAAGGTTAGAAACTCCAGTCTTCATGATTGTGTGACAGTGACTGAACCACCTCCCTAGAGGTTCAAAGTTATTCGGAAGTATAGCATTTGCCTAGCATGGGCAAGGCCCCCCGGCTCTCATTCCCAGCAACTTGAAAAGGAGAAGCCAAATAAATTCCAAAACTCCCTCCTAACTGGAAATGGCGGGGAGGGCATTTCCTGTCCTTGAAGGCTATCTGCACTTAGTGGCTTGCCTACGAGGAGTGGATGGAAGGAGACAGCACCTGCTGATGAACTATAGTTGCTCTCCTACTCAGGAAACCTGAGAATGCTTCTGAACTCAGAGAAAAGTTGCAAGGTGGCAGACTTGTGCATTTCTCTGGTGTCCGTCCTTTTGCAGAGTACTCACATGTCAGAGTATCCCGTTGTATGTAAAAACATCATTCAAAAAAGGAAGCTTAAATTGTGTGGGGGTGATGCTGTGTAATTCCTCGGGCTTAAGCTCGTAATTGCAAGAAGGCCCTTCGTCTGCATGTTAGGAGCGTGCTGGGGCAGCCTCCACTTAGCAGAGGGGAGTGCTTACCACAGCTAAGTGGGCATGAGCAGCCATTTTGAAACTGGCTCAGTGGCAAATTGATGCTCAAACACTACAACAAAGTAACAACGAATCGATACAATGAACAAACGGATGGATAGATGGATGAGTAAATAAAGAGGGTAACTTGCCATGGCCGGATAATTGGTTACAGTGTTACAGTGTGTTAAGATAAATGTGCTACAGTCATTCTTTCTACTCTCAAGCTTACTCGCAAATCCCATCTCCTCCTCCTTGCTAACATGTGCCCTGCCTCTTCCAAAGGTGTCACTAAGGAGTGTTCCTACCCACACCGTGGAGGTCAAAGGCCAGGGTGTGGTCCACTTACCCAAGTGCAAAGACATCCGAGTGCTTGGAGAATGGGAGCTTGTCCTCTTCTGTGTCAGGGGACAGCTGGCGAATGATCTCTGGGGCCAGGTGGCACAGCCAGCCGTTCTGGATCCTCAGCTTGTCATCCCGCCTGGAGAGGCAAAGCGAAGATGAGGCTTGTTTTGTAGCACTGATCTCAAGTCCCAGAAACACCTCTGTCGGTTTCCTACCTTCTTCCAAGGGTATTACTCGACCCTCCAGTGAGCCCGGGACCCAGGGTGAGGCACAGAAAGAGGCAGTGYGGAGACCAGTCCRAGCCACCCCCAGGTCCACAGCCTCTGGGTCCTCTTGCTCATCTTCGCTCAACACTGCCTATTCTTGTTCCCACATGTTGCACTCAGAAGTCTAAGGTTACCTCTGGGACAGTGGTTCTCACCCTTCCTAACGCTGCGACCCTTTTACACAGTTCTTCACATTGTGGTGACCCCCCCCCCAACTATAAAATTATTTTGGTTGCTACTTTATAACTATAATTTTGCTACTGTTTCAAATTGTAAAGTAAATATCTATGTTTTCCCGTAGTCTTGGGTGCTCCCTGTGAAACAACCCTCAAAGGACACACCCCTCAAGCTGAACTGCTCTAGGGGAGCTATGCAAAAATCTCCCAGATTAAAACCTCAAATCTCCCAAATAGCATATTCTAGTGGATTCCTGGCACCAGACCCGCAATCGTGAACAAAGCCAACAAGGTACGAGCCCTAGCAAGAGGTCAGGAAGTCAATGAATGAATTAGACAGAAAAAAGGCTGCATGGTGGTGAACGTAACACAAAGAATCACAACGGCACATGCGTGCAAACCTGRGACAAACCTGAGCTAGAGCACTATGCTACAAAGGATCCATCCATGTGAACAATAAAAACGATATCTTAGCCAGAAGGGAAAGCAAAGTCACAGACCCAGGGAAGTGCCCAGAGGAGAGTTCTGGAAACCAACAACCACCGGTGCATAGGGAGGCAACATGCAGTCCATGATTGGATTGTTTTTAGGTGACTCTGTCCCCTTGNAATTTAATTCTACCTTAAATTCTTAATTTTATTTATTTTAATGTGTAACACACACACACACACACACACACGTAGTGCTCATGTGGTGATCAGAGGACAACTTGCAGGAATCAGTTCTCTCTAGCGTGATAGTCTTGGGGATCAAAGTCAGGTCACCAGGCTTGGCGGCAAGCACTTCTACCCACAGAGCATCTCGAAACCCTGGTTCTACTTTAATTAAAGATGAATCTGAACAGCTACACCTGGCTGGATAGCAGCCCAGATCTAGATAATGATTTACTAAAACCATTTTTTTAAATAAAACAACTTAAATATATTTTAATTAGTGGCTTTTAGCAAGCCATAAATAGAAACTAGTATTTTTCCAATACACATTAAAACGAAGACAGAAAGCGCTTGTTTGTTCTCCCCTTAAAATCCACTCAATGCCTACACTCTCAGAAACCCAGGGAATACAGAAGAAACCTCTTAATGAGGTGGCAGGAGTTTGGGGGTTCAGGGTTCCAGACTTGCTAACGCATTTGCTAGTTGGCTGAGGGAGAGAGGCTGGGAACATTCTAGACATGCAGCTCTCTAAGTTATTGTTCTTCTCAGAGGGGACACAGTAGATCCATCTGGACAAACACAACTATTGGGAGACCKGTAGTCGGTGGCTGAAGGAAGGAGACTGAGCTGGGCGATTGCTGAGCTTCATCTGGCTGCTGTGTGTGAACCGGGGCTCTGCCTGGGGTAC
Source organism: Apodemus speciosus (assembly GCA_002335545.1). Classification (NCBI taxonomy): domain Eukaryota; kingdom Metazoa; phylum Chordata; class Mammalia; order Rodentia; family Muridae; genus Apodemus; species Apodemus speciosus. The sequence goes on from BDUI01004160.1 coordinate 61,093, forward strand.
CTTTCTATCCAGCACGGGGGTCATTCATCCACCGTGGGAAGCCACATACGCCACTATTCGCCATTACAAGATGGCGCCGAGGCTTTCAGCCAAGAATCACTAAAGTGGTAAACAAGCCCGCTGGAGTATGCAAATTGGGGCTTGAAATTAGCACCAATCATATACCAACACATCCCTCCTAGGCCTATTTAAGCGGCACCMGTTTCTGGGCTCGGGGTCTTTCGCTTCCGCAATCAAACCCGCARTAAACGTCTGCAGAAGAATCCYGTTGTGGCGCGTCTTTCTTGCTGGCGAGTTRGGCGATCGCGACAATCCACTGCCTGTATTCCCATACCAAGAGGCAGAAGCAGTCAGATGACCACCGTGAAATCTATTCTAACTCAGGCTTCTCGTCCTCAGTGCCCTACATTACCACAGATGCCTCTCTGTCAGGTGAGGTACCTCTACGAATTAGACCATGTTTCATTGTGACCCGGGTCTCCATACGGTAGTTTCTGGTAGCCCCCCCACCCCCACCCTAGCTATAGCAATGAGGAATGTCTCCCGGTCTGTGAGCAGAAGGAATAGCTCCCACCGAAAGTTACCCATTGTGGTGATTTGTGTATGTTCGGCCCAGGGAGTGGCRCTATTAGAAGGCGTGGCCTTGTTGGAGTGGGTGTGGCCTTGTTGGCGTAGGTGTGTACTGTGGGCGTGGGCTTAAGACCCTCACCCTAGCTGCCTGGAAGTCAGTCTTCCACAAGCAGCCTTCAGATGAAGATGTAGAACTCTCAGCTCCTCCTGCACCATGCCTGCCTGGAAGCTGCCATGTGCCTGCCTTGATGACAATGGACTGAACCTYTGAAGCTGTAAGCCAGTCCCAGTTAAATGTTGTCCTTATAAGAGTTGCCTTGGTCATGTCATSTGTTCACAGCAGTAAAACCCTAAGACACCCATTTAATACACATTAGAGACGAGAATGATCCAGTTTGTCTAGAATTTCTCCTCTATTGAGAACAAAGAACATGATAGTATGTGTCTCCTGCTAATAGGGAGGGCACAGATCCCCCAGCAAACCCTGGGGTGGCAGAGTTGAATGACATAGAAGGACTTAGCGACACATTTGGGGCTTATTCACTGTGAGTCCTCAGGTAGACTCTGGTCTCTATTTTCCCATATGCCAAGTGGGCACATTCGTTTGTATTTCAGATAGCTATGGCACTATCAGAGTGTCTAGTTTAGGGCTCTGTCAGCTGCTGGGGCTGTGTGACTCCCGGGTAGAAATGATTACATACCACATCCCCCCCCCACACACACACAAATATATCCATTCATCCAGAGGACGCAGGAATGGGGTTGAGAGTAAAAATGTCTACGGCAGAAGAAGGAGTCCAGGCATGGCCAGGACTACAGATGACCTGGGGATCTCTGGGACTGGAGAGAGTGTGGTGCGCATACAAATGTCATCAGCCTGGGACTGACATAGGCACATGTCTGGGAGAGGGTTAGGAGCCAGGCAGGCTTAGTGTGTACACCCCAGGGTGTCCTGTTCCCCCGGCAACTGGCCCACCAATGACAAGCCCAAATCATCTTCATTATGGTTATTATTATGATTAATAACAGGCTGTGTGTGGATGGCACGGCAGGGCTGGCATCTCCAATGACACTTTCTCTTGAGGGTGGCAGAGCAGCTGGTTCGCAGGGTTCTGTATGGCTACCTCTTGGTTTCCAGTCCAGGCAGGACTTCCTCTGCTGAGACCTACTGTGTGCCTGTCAGACTCGCCATGCTTGTAAGCTCGCTCCCCTGAGGGAAACTCTCTTGAATACACAGGTAAAGACGCGGGGTTCCTCTTGGCTAGGCGACCTGCCTAGGGTGTCATCGTGATAAGTGGCTGCAGCATGCCACCTCTGTGTAATCACTCCGGAGACTAGACCCTACCCTGCAGCCCTCCGGGGTGTTCMGGGAGGCATCAACCCCATGGAGACGTACCTCAGTCAGCCCCTCACATCCTGGACTGTAGCTCTGGAGAYCTGTTGCCACTCTACATGAAGTCCTGCTACTGATACTCCATCTATTCCACAGGCTCAGGACATCAGGGACATACATACTCGATGAACCTAAGTCCATCTGTCATCTATCCTGTGGTGCTATGGACTCTGATGCCCCCGCCCCCCATATTCTCATGCTAAGGTCTGGACTCTCCGTGTGACTGCCACTAAAGCAGGGCTTGTAGGCACATTGATTTATATGATGACATAAAAGGAGAAAGAGGGAACTACCGGGGAAAGAGAAGGGGCCAGAAAGAATGGAGACGTGCAGAGAGGGCCGTAGGAGGCTGAATGTGAGTGAAGTATGTGATACAAAGACGTGTGAACGCCACAGGGAAACCCATCATTTGGTACAACGCATATAGGTCAGTAATTTATTCTTCGTGTTACGTATTTATTTTTAAGCCTTTGAAATGTATCTCTTAATTTATTTGTGGGAGGCAGGAGGTGAAGTGTGTGTGTGTGTGTGTGTGTGTGTATGTGTGGCCATGTGTGTAGGTCAGAGGACAACTGTGGGAGTTGGTTCTTTCATTCCATCATGTGGATCCCAGGGACTGAACTCAGGTCATTAGGTTTGGCCTTTACCTGCCTAGCCATCTTACTAGCRTATGCATGTATATAACATACTACTGTATGCCACATATATGTGTATGTATGCATAATACATATATTATTTATAATTATATACATATATAGGTAATATATAATTATAATTCATATATATACATATACACATATACACACATACATATACATATATACATACACATACGATACATATACATATATGATGTAACTTGAGCACCTCAAAGCCTSCCCCCATGGTGACATACTTCCTCCAACAAGGACACATCTCCTAATAGTGCCACTCCCTATGGGCCAAGCACTCAAACACATGAGTCTATGGGGACCATACCTCTTCAAACCACCTCACAGGGACTGTGTGGTATTCCTGTGCCGGGCCTGACAATGCTGTTTGTTGGAGGAATATGGAGGACTTTGGACTAGGAAAGGARTTGGGGCACTTTAAGCAAGGCTAATGAGCTCTCCTAGGGGGAGCAAGAAAGATGGTGCTGAAGGCAATTTGAACTGTGGGGGCCCAGCTCACCAAGTTCCAGAGGGGAAGAACATTACTAAGTGGCCTGGAGGTTGTTATCCTGATGTTTTGGCAAAGAATGTGGCTGCTTTAGTCCTTGTCCTAAAAATCTGCCCGAGGCTGAATTGAAGAGTTTTAGATTAATGGCCTTGGGAGATTCAGCAAATCTATAAGGAAAAGAAATGATCTGGACCAAGAGAAATGCAAAGGGACAGTTAGAGGAGAAAGGAATACCAGGAAGTGTGATGGAGTCTTGTGCTCAAGGAGATAAAACATTTAAAGAAAGACCTGCTTCGACATGAAATAAAGGGAGTGGTGGCCTCAGGGAGAGACCCTGCTTCTGGTGCCAGCTTCTGTCTTGTTCAAGGTTGCTATTGCTGTGATGGAACACCATAACCAAAACCTTGGTGAGGAAAAGGCTTATTTGGCTCGCACTTCTAAGTCATAGTTCATCATCAAAGGAAGTCAGGACAGGAACTCAAACAGGGCAGGAGCTGATGCAGAAGCCATGGAGGGATGCTGCTTACTGGCTTGCTCAGCCCGCTTTCTCACAAAACCCAGGACCACCAGCC
>BDUI01004162.1:57256-67706 GCA_002335545.1 Apodemus speciosus
AAGGAAGGAAGGAAGAAGAAAGGAAGGAAGGAAGGAAGGAAGGAAGGAAGGAAGGAAGGAAGGAAGGGAGATTTCAGCCTTGTTGAGGGGTCAAACGAATGGGCCTGAAATGAGTTCTGCAACTGCCCAGCCATGCAATGTTGAATGAGCGAGAGCTCTACCTGCACTGCAGCTAACAGACTTACACGTGTTTGCACATACTTACAGCCAAACATTGGACTGARGTTGAGGACCCCTATGGAAGAGTTAGGGGAAGGATTGAAGGACCTGAAGGAAATGGCAACCCCATAGGAAGGCCAACACCATCCACTAGCCTGGACATATGCAGCAGAGGACTGACTACCTTGTCTGGCCCCAGTGGGAAAGGTTGTACCTAATCCTATAGAGATTCGATGCCCTAGAAAGGGGGGATTCATGGGGGGCATGCTCTCAGAGGTGAAGGGGAGGGTGAATGGAATGAAGAACTTTGGGAAGGGGAATATTTGGGATATAAATAAATAAAATAATTCATTCAAAATAACCAATTAAAAAAAGATCACTTAGTTTCTTTACTTGAACATATTCATATATATATACACCTGTGGAAGAAGTGACATGTGCTAAATACATGCTACATAGGAGGGGGAGGTGTATGCCAACAGTGTGGAGACCCAGGAAGGTGATGGCTGATGCAATGGGTAGGTTCAAGACCACAGGGCTGGGTGGMAAAGGTAGACCATGGTGAATATTTTCTAAGGAAAAAGCTGGCCACTGATGACACAAGGCACTGTTTTTGGGCTCACAAGCTTTCCAGTGCTAAGGAGAGAGGAACTATGTAAAAGCTCTCAGCTGCCTGTAATGCTAAAGGGTTTGAGATTCCATGATGATTAACAGCAAGAAAAAGAGGCAGTTTCTGGGAAAGGCAGAAAGAAAACAAAGTACTAGAGTGGGGAGGTGGGGGTGGGGAAGGGAGGAAGGCAGGACTCATAGCCTAGGAACAAAACACCTACTATTCCTCCCCAGATCCAGACTGGTGCCCATCACATCTTGTGCGTGGGAGTGTCTGATATGCACTCACGTATTTTTGCAGGAACCTGAGGTGTGGAGGGAGGAGTCTTTCTGCAGAAGACAAATAAGACTAATGGACTGAAAATACAGAGGGGRAGAAACATTCTGTCAGTCACTTTGGTTAAATGTGTGATGGCTGTGTTCGAAAGATGCTTCTAGAACTGCTCCTGCCAGCACACCCTCCTCAGCCACCTCAGCCGCCGAGGCACTTGCTTTGGTGCTGTCTTCTTGCAAGGGCCGCCTGGTGTGAATCAAACAGAATCACGTTAGGGAAGGATTGGCTGAGACAGCATGCTCTGGAACAAAAAAAAATTCACTGGGAGAAGGAAAGAGAAAGAAGAGTTTAGTCCCCAAAGGAGGACTGACTGCAGGAATACTAATTCGCTGCAGCCTTCCTGAGCCCAGGAACAGTGGCTGCAATCCTGCCTTGAAATTCAGATGCAGGGTGAACAGAAGCACACAAAGCCATGGGGATCCCAAATAAGCCATTGCTCTTTGAGACCAAGAGTTCTCCTTTGCAGCTGAAGGAGTGGGGCTGATATTTAGGGATTTAGAAAGAAGGAACGTACAGGGTCCAACTGCGGGGTGTTTCCATGCCAAGACCACCTCTGAGAAGTTGTTATGGATTCTGCCATGTGAAGTTGCTATGGGAGGAGGCTTGCAGGGAATGCTGGGAGTTGGGGTRGGCGTTCTCATTCAAGGTATTGGTGCAGAGAGAGGGAAGGTATCCCCTCATGGTTTATGAAAGGTTCTTTTCTTCTGAGGAAGTATCTACTAGCCATTTGTCTTATTCTCTTACTTGCTATCCTGCTTGTTAGTGGTTCAATTAGCTCTGTGTGTATTAAGGCATGCAGATACTGGGTGGTGTGGACCCTAGGCTATTTAGGGTGCTTAACACCAACCATCTTAATGAGGTCTTCACACTGAATTAAGGGGCATCACCAGAAGAGATATAGGCTGGGGAAGAGTAACTTGCACAAAGCTCCAGCTTGCGGGACTTAGATGCAAGTCTGCCTCGGAAAGTCGGATGCCCCTTGACCGTATTTTCTCATCTAGAATATGAGGGTGACCAATCACATCATCTTCAAGGTCTCATGTTTCCAAAGCTCCCCCAGGAGGACCGTCAGCAAGGCCGCTACCATTTCTGAATCTTTCAGGGCTAGGGATGATGTCCTGGGCTCCATAGACTCTGGCTTCGATAGGCTCTGGGCTGAACAGGCTAGCACTCTACCACAGAGTGCTGTCCACAGCCCTTAGCATTTCTGTTCTGCATACTTTCCCATCATGCTCCCCCCACCCCCCCACATTCAGCACATCAAGGCATTCAAAGATTTCTCCCTTTACAACCTGGTTCTATTTTATTCACCACCACTTGGTTGAAAATGGTACAAAGGACGACACGCCAGTCAGCAGAAATCCCTTACTTCCTATGACTGGTCATCAATGCCTAGTACCCCTCACCCCTAGAACTGGCCAATGACATTGACAGACAGAAAGACAGGCATGGCCTCCAGACTTCCAATTTGGAGATGATGCTCAAACAGGGAGAAAGACTCTCTTATGACAACCTGCCCCCCCCCCCCGCCCCAGATCTCTGGGGCCTTTTCCTAAAGCTCATATTACTCTGCAGGTCTGAAGAGGTGTAARCTTAAGGGCAAAGAAGGAAGTCTCAAGAAGAACTGGGCATAAGTGGACTGGGGATATAGTTCAGTTGTAGAGCATTTGCCAAGCATGCATGAGGTCCTGGGTTCATTTGTCTGCACTGAGGTAGAGATAGCATTCTTGGCCCTGCTGATATTCAATTTACACTAAGCTAATGGTCAAATGAGAAGCATTTTTAGGTACTGCTTTTTTTTAAAATTAGTTAATTAGTTTATGTATTTCATGCATATTTGTACATGTACTGGTGGAAGCCAGAGGCTGTCTCTTTGCTCAGGAGATGTTCATCTTTTTATTTTATTTTATTTTATTTTATTTTATTTTATTTTATTTTGTTTTGTTTTGTTTTGTTTTGTTTTGTTTTGTTTTGTTTTGTTTTGTTCTGTTCTGTTCTGTTCTGTTCTGTTCTGTTCTGTTCTGTTTTGTTCTCGTTTTATGAGACAGGGTCTGCACTGGGTCTGCCACTCACTAATGCGGCTATTCTATACCTAACCAGGGAGCCTCAAGGATCCTCTTGTCTCTGACTCCTCAGAGCTGGGGTTATTAACATGCAATACCATGATTGGGTTTTCATGTAGGTTCCGGAGCCTGAGTTAAGCTCCTCATGATTGCAAGGCAGATGCTTAACCAACTGAGCTGTCTTCCCAGCCCCCGTTAATTCCATTTGTAAATAAAGAAGCAAAGAACATGGGTTTAAATGTCCAACTTCATAATTTTCTGTTTCTTTTTATGAATTAAGGTCTCGTGATGTAGTCTAGGCTGGCCTTGAATTCATGCTCCTCCTGCCTTAGCCTCGGAGGTCTGAGGTCACAGGTGAACAAGGCCACTTGTGGCCAACTTCACCGTCTTTCAAACACTGCTTCTATTTCATTGTTATTTTAAATCCCTGCCACCTCTCACAGACTGCAAAGCTCTAGTTACCGTGTTGTGCCTTCACCTAAAACTTATGGTAAGGGCAGCAGAGGCCTGTGGCTGACACCGTGACGACGAGAATGTCCTCTGTACAGGGAGCCAAACCTCCACCAGTTCTGCTCTCCAGGAACAGTAAAGATTCTGAGTCTCAGCTGGAGGAGACTCTGGCAAGAACACCCCAAATCTCAAGGACCAAGAAAGCCATGCTGGTAATTTGATGGTAAAAAAAATATGTCCAGGAGAAAGAAACGTGGCATTCACAAATGTTTATGGTGCAAATGTGGCATTTACCAGTATTTATAGTGCAAATTGGCATTCATCAGTATCTATAGTGCAAACTGGCATTCACCAGTGTCTATGACATAAATATGGCATTCACCAGGGTCTATAGCTTAAACTGGCATTCACCAGAGCCTATGGTCTAAACTGGCATTCACCAGTCTCTATGGTGCAAACTGGCRTTCACCAGGGTCTATGGTGTAAACATTTTTACAATGCCCCCAAACTAATGATAATTAACCCAGACGGTTTGCAAGATTCATATTAAAAACTGACTCTAGATACATCACAATTGGTTGTAGTCCAGCAGAATTTACAGTTCCAAATTACTTGTATATCATAATCAATGACGTGCTTGAAAAATATAGGCAAATTGCCTGGCCCCTACCACAGACCTACTAAGTCAGCATCTTTAGGGGTAAGGACTAAGTCTCTATGTTTCCAAAATAATTTCTAACATGAGTATCTAGAAGTGGGAATGTCTGCTGTATGTAATCCTCACACCCAAAACTAATAAAGCTTTAGGAGAAGCATGCTTAGCACTTCAAATACAAAGGCAAACTAGGTGGCTCAGGGCACTTGGCACTGTCTAACTTAACAATAGGCATGGGAGAAAGAGAGGAGTGATTCCCACATGCTGTTCTCTGACCGTGACGTGTTTGCAGTGGCATGCACACACACAAACACCTACTGGAATAAGTAAATATTTTTTAAAAAGAAAACTTTCAGGGTGTAGAGCGTGGATAAGAACATGCAGGCCTCTGTGGGTGGGGAGGGTGCACATGTCASCATCCATATCATTTAGCAATGATAATATTTGTTGTCAGCAACACTTTCAGTGATTTTTCTGTGCGTGTGCATGCAGGCACACCAATCATGGCCGCAGCTATTTTATGCTCGTCACTTTTTCAAATCCTCACAACGGCTCTCTGGGTACCACTCTTATTGGCACTTAAAGAGGGTGGAAGTGCAACACAGAGAAATGCCATCACTCACTCAAGGTTGTGGTGTTGATAAACATTAAAATCAGAATCAGAATTCTAGTAGCCAGCAGGGAAGGCCACAAGAGTGCGGTTTCATAGCCATCATTTAGAAAAATSGCTTCTACCCAGAGTCCTACTGTTTTGCATAAAGCAGCTCGGCTTAGATGGTGTTCACCCAGTCCATGTGTGATTGTGTATGTGTGAGTGCCCGTGTGGTTTTTCAGTGCACATTAATTTGTACATCCATGTGGGTGGGGAATATCAAAGGCCTTCTCCAATAGGAGGACCTTGCTTTTTGAGACAGGGTCTCTCACGGAACCTGGAATTAGCCAATTCAGCTAGGCTGCCTGGGCGTCCTCTATGTCTGTCTACTGAATTCTGGGATTACAAGTCAAGACACTGCACCCCGCTCTTTACCCAAGCGTGAGGGATCCAAACTATTGCCCTCATTTTTTGCATAGCAAGTATTTTACTGCTAACCATCTCCACGGCCCTGGGAGTTCATGACTTTTAAAAAACACCTTGATAATATTATCTGCTCCAGGAAGCCCAGAAGTCTTGGAAGGCTTCTCCAGACCGGTGGCCTTCTCCCAGCTTTCCTCTGAGCTCGCAGCTCTAGAACAGGGAAGGCAGAGTCCAGGCTTCCATGGCATCTTCTGGGCCTTGTGGTTGCCTTCCATGGCACTCCATGGGCGCTCACGCTCAGGCTGCCATCCGCTCTGCTGTGGACTCGGTGCCCTGTAGGACACAGTGTGTGTTCCTAAGGCATTGGGACTCTAGCCCTGCATTCAGCCTGGCCCTGATCTGTCACCATGGTCTGGAAACTGACTCTCTATGTAGATACTCTGAAGCATGAGCCATCGTGGCTGCTGCCCTTGCAGGGAGCCCTGACCCAAGAGGCACCCCAGGCCTTCTAGAATTCAGAAAACAATATGATTCTAACCTCTGAAAACCTCCAGGGGCTTTTGAGAAGCCAACCTTCCTTTAACGCATAGTATGTCAAAACTGAACATTGCTATGGAAATGTCAGACTGATTTTGGATGGGTCTGTAAGGGGAGCATAGTACCAGGCCATGTAGACTCTGCAAACCTTCTCAAATAAACATCTTTTTTTTTTCACCAAAGGATGGAAAATGAAGATGTTTTCTTACAAATGAAAGGAAAGCATATCTGCAGGCAGCAGCTCACATGCCTAGAAATACTGACAGGTAACATTCACCAATAAGGAAGAGAGCGTTCAGATGCAAGCCGAGAGATGCGGGATGGAATGTAAAGTAATAAAAATGATAACTCCATAAGTGAACAGAATACACATCAACAGCGGAAAGCRGAAGCAACRGCCAAGACTACGCTGCCGAGCTCATAAATATGAGGGTTACACTGGAGCTGGTGAGACGGCTCAGCAAGAGAAGGCACTCGCTGGCAAGTCCAACAACCTGGGTTTGCTTCCCAAAGGCACAATGTGGAAGGAGACAGCAGACTCTTCCCACCGCCTCACCCACTGTCCTCTCATGTCCACATATGCGTGGTGGCACCTACCCCCTAACATAGTCAGCTAAAGTTACGCCAAAATAATTATGCACATGCTAACAGATGAATAAACAAAGGTAAAATGTTCTGAGGTCTGGGAGGAAGGAACATGTGAMWATGATGATAACATGAGGCATGAAGAGAGAACTCTGCACCCTTTCAGGGTCACACAGAGGCAAATAAGATACCTATAGCTTCTAAACAAAGAGAGGAATGAAAAGATTGAAAAAATTTTAAATGAAGCTAAGAAAAGGGTGATTCAGTAAAGTCTCCATTCAGAAGGAAAAGTTTCACTTTTAAAAAACTATATATTAACCAAAGAGCACCAGGGATATAGTTCATTGGTAGAGTATTTGCCTGGTTTTATTCCTTGGCCCATGAACCAGGTGTGGTGGTGCACACCTGCTATCCCAGCAGCTTGGAGGTRGAGGCAGGAGGATCAGGAATTTAAAGTCTTCCTTGGCTACAGAGAGTTTGAGGCCAGCATGAGCTGTGTGAGACACCCTTTCGAAAAAACTGAATAAAATCTCAAAATATAGAAGGAAAAAAAAACATAGAAATCAATGAGCTAAGCATCTTTTCCAAAAGTGTTGAAAAACTGCAAGTTGAACATTATAAAAAGAGAGAAAATGGAGTAAGTAATGAGCTAAGAAACCCACTGTAGATTAGAGCAGTACAGTCAAGTCTAGACCCCAAAGAACATGAGAAGCAGCAAGAGCACGTAAGCACTGAGCCAGCCRGTGCCAGATATAAAGTCACTGTCACTACATACCTATGGGTGCCAGAAAGATAAGAGAGCACCATACATAGCCTGTGACAAGACACTTGAAAATATAAATAGAATGAAAACTATCTTAAAGTAACACAAATTACCAGTGCTGCCACAGAAGAGAAAGAAGTGTCTCAACTTAAAAGCTTTCCACAAACAAAATGTTAGTGTTCACAGCATGGGCGGTAAGATCATTATTAAACAGTTGAGAAAGAAATAAAACAGCTACTGTTCATGAGCATTGTTTCCAGAGAATGTCCCAAACAGTGAAGGGGCAAATTAGAATGGAGTGGCTACAGCTGGGACACTTGGGATAAATCAATATTAATAAATAAAATAGGGACCGATTGAGCAGGAGACTCAGTTTTCTCCTCTGGCTTCAGCGCAGGTGCACAGACTCCTGCAGCTGTATACACACCTGTATGAGCACATGCTTACACATGCATACACCCATACATATGCAACACAAGTACAAATTTGCATTCCTCTATATTAGCCCCAAACAAAATATAGAAGTTCATAAATACCTTCATAGTACTAAAGCTTAAGGGCATAAAACACCCCACGAGTTTATCAAAACCTCCATGTTGAACATTAYAAAAYATTGCCAAAAGATAGAAACTATGTTGGGTCAATTTGCTATATCCTTGGGTTWTGGAATGTTGGAGGACATCTGCTTCCCTAAACTGATGTGTGTGATAGGTGATTTATATGTTATCCCTGGGAGAGTGATCCCATTTTCTTTTTATTTGTGACAGGGTCTTGCCCTGTATCTCAAGTTGGCTTGGAACTCATGACCCTCATGCCTTGGCCTCCTTAAACGTTGACATTCTAGCTGTGTCTCATCATAGCTCACTCCTGAACTATTCCTTTAGTATAATTCAATCTGTTGATTCGAAAGTTTACATGAAAATGTAAACACTCCATCAACAACCAAAATAATGTTGAAGAAGGAGGCATTAARACTTCTCGCCCCAGATTAAAAAGAAAGAGGTTACAACTAATAATAACTAAGAAAGAAAGCAATGGACCAGAAAAGGCTAGAGATAGGAGCTTCTGTGTCCATCACTCGGTTTATGACAAAGATGTCCTTGAAGATCACTGGAGAAAGAATGACCTTTTCAAAGAGCAATGCCTTCAACTTAGCATCTCTATGGAAAAATTGATTCCAGACCCTTATATAAACTGTACCATACACAATCAATTTCAAATGGATTTTTTTTTTAAAAAAAAATCTAAATGTAAACACATAGTCCAGAAGATAATTCAGAAGACAATGTTTGCTGCCTGGAAAATATTTAAGCAGGATGAGAAAGTTCCTGAAGTTGGGAAGTGGTCCATTGGACAGCATCAAAACCAACACTTGCTGCTTTGCCCATCAAGATACTACTGATGGAGTTAGAACAGAGGTTGAAGGAGAAAGCTCAGTGGGTAAAGTACTCGCTATACAAATGTGAGGACCCAAGTTTCAATCCCTAGGACCCATGTAAAGCTACATGGAAACTTGATTCTGGTATCCTATGGCTCCTAAGTGAGATGAGAGGTAGAGACAGGAGAGTATCTGCAAGTTCTTGGGTCAGATAGCCTGGCTTGGCTACCTGTGTTAGCGAACAAGAGACTCTGTCTCTAACTAGGTGGAAGGAAAGGGCAAACAACTGCAGTCTTCCTCCAACCTCCAACATGTTGCACATGTTGTGGCATGTGCAAGCCTGCATTCACACACAAACATAGACACCACATACATAGACACACCACATACATAGACACATGCACGGAGGCTAAAAGACAAAGTAGAGTTAGAACATAAGATACAGAAAGGAAAAGGATATTTATAAAACACATTTGGTTAAAGACTCACATCTAGAGGATCTGAGAGTCAACAAGAAAAGTACAAACTAAGAGAGAAGTAGACAGAAGGCACGAACTGTTATTCTGTTAAAAAGCAGGCCAACATTTTGATAAACACATGAAATGAAGCTAGAGTCAGGAACAATCGGGAGGAATATAAGTTGAAATCACAATGAGTTATCACTACCCTCCCACCAGAAGGGCTAAAATTGAAATGACTGACAGCCCCAAGTGTTTGAGAGGGTTTGGCGCATTGGGACCCATCACATACTGATGGTGGGAGTGTAATTTGGTACATCTTTGAAAAGCTGTTTGGCTTTGCCTGCTAAAAGTGAAGGTTCGCACAACACCCCTACAGGTACACAAGCAGAAGACACGTGTGCTCAGGTGTATGTGGGTGTTTACACAGTCGTTCACTTGGTAAATAGCCCAAATGCCCAACAGTGAAACCCTGGGTGATTAAATTGTGTCATCGGTACACTAGAACCCTATGCDAGAATGAGAATTAGTAATCTTTACTCGCGTATAATAGCGTAGATGAGTTCTATAAATTACTTTGTGAGCACAGGGAACAAAGGCATAAGATTAGATTAATAATTKTTTATTAGGAACGCAAAGACATGAGCATAATTAGCTCTAATATTTAGGAGTGTGTGCCCGGGAAGCCCGAGGAGGCTGGGGCTCTCCTCCTGCACAGAGCTCTCTCTGGTAAGACAGGGAGGTGCAGGGAATGGGTGTGTTAACTCAGGGGTGAAGGCCATGTCTTATTTCTAGGCTTGCATGGTGCATATTTGGTCTTTAACTGTGTGATAAGTTACTCTGATACATGGCTTTACATCAAGTCTATGAATTAGTTTCAAATATTTAATAAAGCTATAATGATTGGGAAGACAGAAATCTATATTTTTTTCAGGTGAAATTATTAGATTTAAAAAAGTTAGCAACAAATGTTTAAAAATCGACTCTGGAGGTGGGGCTGGGGAGACAACGGCTCAGGGGTTAGGAGCACTGGCTGACTGCTCTTTCAGAGGACCCTAGTTCAATTCTCAGCACTCAGTTCCCAATCTGTAGTTCCAAGATCCTGACACCCTCACACAAACATACATGCAGGCAAAATACCAACACCAAAACAAACAAACAAACAAGCAAACAAGCAAACTGTGTCTGGGAGTATTCTTGTCAGGGAAGTGTTTCAAACTATGCAAGCATGGACCCCTGAGACTGATCTGCAGAGTCCTCTTAAACAGGTGACCTAGTGGTAGAAATTTGTAATCTCACTCAGGTAGAAGCAGATCTATCACTGGAGCTTGCTGGCCAGACAGCTTAGTGTGACTGGTGAACTCTGGTGCTTAAGAAGAAACTGTCTCAGAACATGACATGGGCAGAACCCTGGGAGGAGCAGCCCATGCATAAATATGAAGAC
>BDUI01004163.1:31148-49087 GCA_002335545.1 Apodemus speciosus
AAAAAAAAAAATGACATGTGCATGTGTAGAGACACATACCACCTTAAAATGTTTTCTTGGTGTGTGTGGGGTGGGGGGGAATGTGCTCCATGACACACGTGGAAGTCAGAGAACAACTTTTGGGTGTGTGTGTGTGTGTGTGTTTGCTTTTTGTTTTTGTTTTTGAGACAGAGTCTCTATAGCCCTAGCTGTCTTGGACCTTGCCATATAGCCCAGGCTGGCCTTGAACTCACAGACATCCACTTGCCTCTGCCTCCCGAGGGCTGGGATGTGTACCAACATACCCAACAAAATGTTTTTCTTATAGAATATACTTTTTTAAAAAATGTTCTTTTTCTTTCTCCTCCTCCTTCTCCTCTTCTTAAAATTTTGTTTATTTTATGTATGTTGTAAGTRCACTGTCGCTGTTGATGTACACCAGAAGAGGGCATCAGATCCCATTACAGATAGTTATAAGCCACTATGTGGTTACTGGGAATTGAATTCAGGACCTCTGGAAGAGCAGTCAGTGATCTTAACCGTTGAACTGTCTCTCCAGCCCCTAGAATATCCTCTTAATTAAATTATGTGAGTAATAAGCAAAGAATGAAGTGCTAGAGTATGGATGAGCCTCAAGCCAAAAATAAAAGGTCACGTATCCCAAAGGGCTGTATCCCAAGGGCAGAACGCTCACTTGGTATACTGGAGAGCCAGAAACTGACGCTCAGCACCAGAACAAGCAAGGGTGTGTAGAGTTGTGTTGTTGGCACAGGCTGAAAGGAACTGCTTAATTAATGCTCTAGGACTTTATTTGGAACTCAGGGGAATGTTCTGTGCATAAACAGAGATGGTGACTGGACATTGTGACTACAGTAAGTACCACTGAATTCACTGTATTTCGAAATGTGAAATGAAGGGGCTTGTTTTACAGCTTAGTTGGTAGAATACTGCTGGAAGGCTGTTGTGGATAGAATGCTTTCACAGCATGCTTGAGGTCCTGGGTTTATTCCCGGTACTACATAAAACAGGTATGTGGCATTCACCTGTGATCCCAACACTCAGGAAGTAGAGGCAGGGGGACCAGGACTTTAAGGTCATCATCAGCAAGTTTGAGGCCACCTGCAAAAATAAAATAATGAAGTTTTAAAAACTGAGTAAATACTGATACATGTAGGTAGTATAAAGTCAATGTTCATAAGAATTAAGTATATATTATACATGTATTCTCATACAGAGAATACTAAATAAATATTAGAAGAAAATAAGACTAGGTTAAGACTAACTCTGTGCTTTGTCTGTTCTGCATGCCTGAGGCAGTGTCACTTGCAGATCTTGTATCAGCATGCTGGCAGCACAGGTGGTAACTTAAGCACCAGATCTTTTCCTTCTATGCTTCAGTTTTAGAAAGGTTGTTCCAACCTCTGCCCRGCAAGTTACAAATGTATTTCTTTAGCCTTGAATAAGACAGAAGGCTGAGAAGCAGTTTCAGGCTAGCATAGTGCAGTTGCAAAACAGAGGAGAGTGCCCTCCTGTGCACTAAGTCTTAGTCTCAGTGTTCTACTCTTTACTTTCCAGAACGGTCCAGGCTCTGCAGACAGCATCCCATCTATCGCAGCAGGCTGACCTGAGGAACATTGTAGAGGAGATTGAGGTATGAAGCTGTTTCTCCAAAGGAGTCTCTGAGCTCTTGTCTTTTCTTGCAAGGGGTCACGGCTGGTTTCTCACAGCCAGCTGTGTATCTTTACATTCATAGCTATTGAGTCCAATATGCTTTTGTTCTTTGTATTCAAGCAATGTATCCTAGGGACTATTTGTTAGACTAATATTGGCCACAGGTTATGGAACCAATAAATCTAAAACTCAAATGCTTCTCTCTGCCAGTTAGTGCTTTGTAATTGGAGGTAAGGTATTTGATGCTCTGAACCTCAGTTTCCTGTTTGCTGGTTGTGGGAGCCTGCAAGATTAAAAGAGCCTGCATATATTAACTAGCTGCCTGTTAAGTGGCCATTGTTGATGGGTATTTTGGGGTTGAGACAGTCTCATTATGTAACACTTAGTAATCTTAAAGTTGGCATCTTCCTGCCTCACTTCCTGAATGCTAGGATTTTAGGTGTGTGCTACCAAACCTGGCTCTCGGTTTTTACTATTGCTGTCTTAAACCCAGGATATTCTGTTCCTTGGGCCACCCTCAAGATCTGTATAGCCAGCCACTGATGGCAGGCAGTTCTGGCAGTGTCGTTGTGTGTGACTTGCTGGCATAGTAACTGCTTCATTTTGTCCCTGGGGAGAGCCATGGGTGAGGAGAATGAGAAGGGCTGCGCTTCATAGGCGCCGGGCAAGTGCCTGCTGTGGCTCCGTGAGCACTGGGACGCTTTCTGGCGGATTTGCAGCTGGGAGCCCTGTTCTGCTCAAACTGGTGGCTGCTTCAGTGCCCTGGCCCTTAGGGTTTGACAGGAGTGCAGGGAATAGGGGAGACATGCTGCCAAAGTTGCCAGAGACTCTGCCAGCCTGCCCAAGTACTTTTTATTTACTTATGTTTGTAGAAAATACTAAGTGGCTTAGGTGTTCTCGAGGCTCAGACTATTCCGAAAGGCCAGCTCTCTGTGGTCATGGTACTTTTTGTATCTCGTTTCTATGATTTCTGTGTTCCAACATGCCTCTGTTTTTTGTGACAGGACCTTGTTGCTCGCCTGGATGAACTAGGGGGTGTGTATCTCCAGTTTGAGGAAGGACTGGAACTCACAGCGTTATTTGTTGCTGCTACCTACAAGCTCATGGACCACGTGGGGACTGAACCATCCATGAAGGAGGTGCGTGTCTAGCAGTTGTCAAAGCATAGAACTCAAAGGTATTGCTGAGTTCATTTGCCAAGAATAGCTGTCTCCAGAGAAAGATGTCCAGATCACCCCTCAGGGTCGTTATTCATGATTTAGGTTAGGTTTTAAAGAATGAGAAATAGAAAGGTATTAATGCCTGTACTAAGAAGGCATGTCACTCGGTGTGACAGGCATGTAAATAAATTGTCACACCTGTTTATGTGAAGCACTTGCATATCATTAGTAGGGGCAGAGTCAAGTGTGTCACCCTGGTTTGCTCTCCTCCTCCTGACAGTCTTCCTGCCTGTCTCTTGTATGCTTTTTGATTTCCTTTCACATGAAGTGCCCTGGACTCAGAATTGCCTCTCCTTCTGTTCATCCTCATTAGCTGCTGATTCAGATAATCTTATCTGGTATACGGAGTTTTTCATGCTGTTTCCATGAGAAGCATGTGTGTCTTCCAGATACTGCTAAAAATCGTGTGGGTTTTTTTGTTTGCCTGCTTATTTTAAGAGCTTGATAACCTGAATGATTTTAGTTAGAGTGTGTGCGATATATATTTTAGTTAGAGTATGTGTGATATATATATATATATATTTTAAGTAAAGCCTCTCTGTCCCCTGTGTGTGAGATTACCAACTTTTGGTCTCAAGTATTTAAAATACAAGTTTTGTTACTTAAGGTTTTAGAGGAACGATTTGAATTTAAAACTAAGACTTACATTATTTTTATGCATTGTGCAAATTTCTTTATATAACCAGTAAGTRCCATCTCTCTTGGGTAGCTAGAATTAATTTTCTAATGCTTTGTTCATATCTTTCTTATTGTGTCCATTCCTTCTTCCTAAGTGTGGGAGTGCTAGAAATATCAGGCGCTCTTTTCATGTGTGTCAGCGTGAACACTGAGGGCTGCAGGGTCTTCTGGTATAAATCATTTGAGGGTTTTCTATATCTTTTGAGACAGATGGACTGCTGACTCTACATATATAACTTAAACTTTTTCTTGTTTCATTCCCAAGCTGTTACTAACCAGGTATTTGGCTAGAGTAATTTTGCTGTCACTGCTTTTGACATAACAATTCTGGTGAACAGTCACCCATTTTAACATGTCAACAGCCTACTGATAGAAAAATGTAATTGGTACAATTACAGAAAATTATTTCATGTTGACTGTGAATAACGCTGTCAGGAAGAAGGGAGCTCTTTTGTTAGATGGTAGATTTTAAAAAACAAAACTGATTGAAGTAGAAAATGTTTCCTCCCGAGCAAACAGCCTCCAGAATTGTAATCATGCCTTTTAGCTCCACTTGTTTAAAATTGCTTTTCATTTTTCTCCTTTATTCAGCCTCCGGGCTCTTAGTGGAGAGCGTAATTTTAGTTTCTTTCTAGTACACACTTTGACCATGAAATGTGCCCTGTGAATGCAGACTTAGCCCAGTGCATTGCTCAGAGAGAGGTCAGGGAGAAAGATGGTCTAGCTGGGAGGATTTGTGCAGTTAGGGAAGAACAGAACTTTTGTGGCAGAGTTCTGGGGCAAACAAATTTTTCTTGCCTTTCCTTGTCCTTCCTTCCCTTCTGTGTTATAACTTAGCATGCTTTAGCCTCAGTTTCCCTATTTAGAGAGCACTGACAGCTGTCACTCTGTGGAGGCTGTGGTGATTTGAGGTAGTGCTTGTAAAGTAGCTATGGTTTAGTGGATGGTTACCGTTACAGGAATTTTACCCTCTGCTTCCATATCTCAGTAGTTACCTGGGATGGTTTGAATTTGTATATTAACCAGTCATTACAGGATTAACAAATAAATGGATGAATTTCTGTTTATAATACAAGGTTATATTAAAAACTATCAAGCTCAAATTTTAGTTTAAATGCAGGATTTATTCCCTTTAATTCCTCATTTGGAGTAATGTTGGGTATACTGACACAAGGACTGGTGTGGGGGTGGGGAGGTCCTCTAACTCCTGCACAGGATCTGAGCCTTGTTCCCTTTGCTCTCAGGATCAGGTCATCCAGCTCATGAACACAATCTTCAGCAAGAAGAACTTTGAGTCCCTCTCAGAAGCCTTCAGTGTGGCCTCTGCCGCTGCTGCATTGTCCCAAAATCGCTACCACATACCAGTGGTGGTTGTGCCTGAGGGCTCTGCTTCTGACACTCAAGAACAGGCTATCCTTCGGGTATGATCCCCCTGTGGTTCCCATGCCATTTCCAGAGCAAGACTTTGAGATATGGTATAGAGCCAGTTGTAGCCTCCATGAGAATATACCAATAAATATGCATACATTCAAAAGCAATAAATATGCTTTTGAAGCTATTAAAAAGAAGTATGGCTGGAGAGATGGCTCAGTAGTTAAAAGCATTGCTGCTCTTGCAGAAGATTGGAGTTTATTTTCCAGCACCAACCTGGCAGCTCACACCACCAGCTTTAGCCTTTATTTTACAAGTTAAAAGGTGGGGAGAAGGTTCTCAAGAAGTCACCTGTCTACAATTCACTCCTCATCCGCAGCCCCTCCTGGGAAAGAGGAATTAGCATCAAAATACAAGACTAGGACTGTCCATAACTGGCAAGCAGGAGGATCTGAGTTCAGATGCCAACACCCGAGTAAAAAGCCAGGTGTAGGCCGGGCGTGGTGGCGCACGCCTGTAATCCCGGCACTTGGGAGGCAGAGGCGGGCGGATTTCTGAGTTCGAGGCCAGCCTGGTCTACAGAGTGAGTTCCAGGACAGCCAGGACTACACGGAGAAACCCTGTCTCGAAAAAAAACAAAAACAAAAACAAAAAAAAAAAGGCCAGGTGTTGCTAGATGATGCTGGTACATACCTATAATCCCAGCGCACGGAAGGCAGAGGCAGGCAGGCTTCTGAGTTCAAGGCCGGCCTTGTCTACAGAGAGAGTTCCAGGACAGCCAGCGCTACACAGTGGGCCCCTAGTTCAAAATCAGGTGTGATTGTTTGCACCAGTAACCCAAGTACCAGCTATGGGGAGCTGCTAGGGAGACGGGACTGTCACTGAGGCTTGCTAGCTGAAAAATGGCAAGATCTAGGTTCAAAGTGAGACCCTGTCTCAAGGGAATAATATGGAGAACAATGCAGGAGGACCAGTTCCTGCTAAGGCCTCCAAATACATGTGCATAGGTATGTGCGCATGCATATAGACCCATACACGCACACAGGCAGGCAGAAACCCAGGAAACAAATTCAACCCTGATCCTCCTTCCTTTGCGGGGAGGGGGGCAGGTGTTTTAAGATACTATAGTAGAGTTGATGGGGCAAGGGTTCAAACACAGGGAACACTAGACTGAGTATAGTGATACACAGCTGTTACCTCATCATTTGTCAGGCTTAGGAAGGAATATGCATGTCCCAGAGCAGCCTGGATCACATAGTAAGACACTGTTAAGGAAAATGGAACTACAGCTAGTGAGGCAGGTCTGTAATCTTGGGAAGCTTGGGTAGGAGGATCCCATGTTCATAGTTTGCATACACCATGGAGTGATGTTTCAGGACCAACCCGGGCTACCTAGTGACTTGGGATGTAGCTCAGGGGTAGAGCTCTTGCCTGGAACATACAAGGTCCTGCACTGTGAAAATAAAGGACTGGGGACAGCCACACTCACATGCACACTCTGTTCTCTAGATTCCTCCTGAGATGGTTGGGCAGGGTCATCTGTAGACTCATCCCTAGCTGTGGCATTCTGTCATCTATCCTGTCCTCATCTGTGGTCTCTGGTAGGCCGCAGACCTACATCAGTGCACATTCCAGAAGAAAGGTGCTTGCTGTGCAGAGCTGGCTCCTGTAGAGACCGAATTTCCACTCACATGACCTTTGTTGTATTCATTTGTGTTTTGTTGTTTTGACTTTCTAGTTGCAAGTCAGCAATGTTTTGTCTCAGCCTCTGGCACAAGCTGCAGTTAAGCTGGAACATGCTAAGTCCGTGGCTTCCAGAGCTACTGTCCTACAGAAGATGCCCTTTTCACTCGTGGGGTAAGTCTGGGACATGAAGATCTGTGCAGGGCACCAGCTTTGTGCTTTGGAGAGTAAACTTGCAACCAGCGTAACAGTCACGGGAGTACTTACCCAAGTCATAAACCACATCTGCCTAATGTGATAAATCTTAAAGGAGAGTGTCAGGAAGATAAGTGGCCCTTACTAGTTCCGCCCTTCTCTCTCTAGTGGGCTCTATCTTGTCTTTGTGTACCTACTTTTAAATTTCATTTTTTAACTTTTTATTGATTCTTTCGTTAATTTCATGTTATGCCCCTGAATCCCATTCATCTTCATGTGTCTCTATCCACCCTCTGCCCTAGCATCCTCTCCACAAAATAAAACAAATGAACAAACTAAAAACCTCCTCTCTGTGGAAGCTGTGGCGTGCCACAGTGAGTATCACAGCATACTCTTTTGCCCAAACATCTTTTCTTGCAAATGCTCATGGCAGCGAGTCCTTGGTCTGGTTGGAGGCCTCTGGCTTCTGCCACGCTGTCAGCACTGGATCCTCACTGGAACTCCTTTGGGATACCCTGTTGTTGCCTGTGTCATGGAGATCCTTCAGCTTTGGATCTGGAGGACCAGCCCCTTCACAAGCTCCAGCAGTTCATAGATGGGGTAGATGTTGGGCTGGGCCAACTCAAAGCCCTGGATCTGGGCCTGGGTGGTAGCTGAGTTAGTCAGCCTGACAGCTCTCCCATGCTCACACCACCAGGGCCAGGTATCCTGTTCTACCCAAGTGAGGGGTGGGGCTAGCATTGCACTGTCCTCAGACATCAACATGGCCCCAGGTTGGCAGCCCAGACTAGGGACCTCTGCATGACCCTTAGTGGTAATAGTCCCCGTCTGCTGTGGGGTCATGGACCCAGGTCGATGGCAGCACAGGCCAGGACCTCACCATGGCTTTAGGTGGCATCTCCCCCGTCAGATTCTTTTTCACTACCATCGGGTCTCCAGTTTTTCTTCTTTTCTTTGTGTATCTGCTTCTCTTTCTCTTCCATCTCTCCACACTGATCTGCTCATGTTAATGGTACCCAGGCCCTCTGGGTGTCTGGGGCCATCTCAGGCATGCTCTGCTCACCCAGCCCTGGGGCACTGAGTAGTAGTCTTCTCCAGAGTTAATAATACTTTTGTCTGATATATGAGTACTACATTATAGAAAAATCAGAAAACATAAATCCTTCATAATTCTACTACTGAGATAACTTTTATCTCACATGTTTTATGCCCATATTTTATAGTGCTTTTTGTCAGCATTTAGCTATGAATATAAGTACATTTTATTAAAGTTCTTTTTAGACTTCCTTTATTCTATGTGTATGTGTGTTTTGCTTACATTTGTGTATGTGTACTACATGCGTGTTTGGTCCTCATAGACGTCAGAAGAGGGCATCATATCACCTAGAACTGGAGTCATAGATGCTTGTAAACCACCATATGGGTGCTGTGAATTGAACCCAGGTCCTCCGCAAGAGCAGAAAGTACGCTGAATCACCAAGTCACCTCTTTAGCCCCATAGGTACATTTTAAAACTGGATTAGAGTCTGTAACTGTATCATTAACAATTACCCCATGGGATTAAATATTTGTCTCAAATAATTTTAATGATTATTCTTGCTATGTATATTTTTTAAAATTTAAGACTTGGTTTCTATATAAAACCTTATTTAGTATCAATAAATTACTGCCATATGGAGGTTGGAATGTTGGAGAAAATGTATTTTTTCCATAGTGTAAAGGTTTCCCTGCTATAGACATCAAATGACCAGGTAAACTTGTCTCTAAAAGTCACTGGAATCTTTCTGATGATTATAGGCGCTCTTCACTTTTTTTCTGTTAAAAATTGAGGATTATTAGTTTGTAAAATAAAATAAACAACCTTTTGTAAATTAAAAAACATAGAATATTAAAAAATTACCCACAACTGTCCTCCTCCACACCAGCATCTTTGGACACGTGGAGGTATTTCGTTGACTGGCTTTGTTGATACGCATGATGAGGCAGAGGCATAGTGATAAAGTATGTGCAGCATAGCCTGGGCCTGGGGTTCCATCCCCACCGCCCAGGAAATGGACAGCAGCAGAAAGTGTCTGGAGTCAGCCTGCAGACCTGCCTGTAGTGCCCCACCTACGGAGGGCGCTGCAGGGGCGGGGCTCTGAGGACCAGAGAGGAAGCAAAGACCTCTGTACAGCCTGGATGGTTTCTGTTTTCCACACTAATTTGTGGCTGAGCTGGAGACTGGAGTGGTACAGGGAGGCGACGGAGTGGGAGACCAGACTGTGGGGGAGGATGTTCTTAAAGCAAGTCTGATGCTCTCAGGACTTCTCTGGAGTTCTCGCTAATGTTGCCCTCACTCCCAACAGGGATGTTTTTGAGCTAAACTTCAAGAATGTTAAACTTTCCAGTGGCTACTATGACTTCTCCGTCAAAGTTGAAGGGGACAGCCGTTACGTTGCAGACACTGTAGAGGTAGGTGCTTTGCTACCCCTATTGCCACATAATGTATCTTAAATGACCAAGGTCAGAGCCTCCGGCATGTGCTCAAGCTAAAGTGACCACCTGCCTCTGTCCCCTTTGTTCTGGGATTTTAAGCAAGGGCTGCACTCTGTGTAGACTTTTCTTTCATTCCATCTACTACTGTAAGAAACAGAAGCTGCCTTCGCCTCCATGTATTTTTACAGTGTAGTTTCCTAATGAGTTTGTGGTGTGGGTATGTACCTGACCGAATGCCATGTTCTTTTTTTTTTTTTTTTTTTTGGTTTTTCGAGACAGGGTTTCTCTGTATAGCCCTGGCTGTCCTGGAACTCACTCGGTAGACCAGGCTGGCCTCGAACTCAGAGATCCGCCTGCCTCTGCCTCCCAAGTGCTGGGATTACAGGCGTGCGCCACCACCGCCCGGCGGGGGTAGTATTTCTTCTTGTTATTGTTGGGTTGTTTTTTTTTTGTTTGTTTGTTTTGTTTTTTTAGGGCTGTGTTTGGCGCATGCATACATGTACACTGTATGCAGGTATGYTCACATGTTACTACATATGTGTGTAGAGACCAGAGGTGCACATTAGGTGTCTTTATCACTGTCCACTCCTTTGTCATTTAAGACAATCTGTCATCGAATCTGGAGCTTGCCATTTTGCTTGGTTGGCTGGTTGGTGTCCACTGAATAGGGAAACAGGGACACACACACACACACACACACCCAGTGCCGGTGTTGTAGACCTGTCCCTCCAAGCCAGGGTTTGTCTGGGGACTGGGAACTGAGAAAGAGACTCAGGTCATCATGCTCGCTGTGCTGAGATGTTTCCCCAGCCCTGCTCTTTTTCTGTCCTTGAAGTGTTAAGGCTGACAAAGTGGTGAGGGACAGGAAAGAGAAAGTCAGTTCCCACAGGGTGTCCTCTGGCCCCCACATCTGTTGAGGCATGCACACTCACACTCAGACACACAAATAGAGTTAGATTCTTTTCTAAACATTTCTTATAGTTTCTCCCGGGGAAATTCCTCCAGTGTTTTCTTCCGGCAGCTCTCAGAGGTTTCCTCGGACAGCTTCAGGATACTTGAATTCGTTCTTGTTCTAGTTCCCAGGCCTTCTTGCTAACTGCACTGAGCACATTATATCACCATTGTCTCCTACATGTGTTGCTTTTTCTTTAGGCTAGGAACTTCCTGTAGCTAGAAGCCAAACTTTGATCAGTCAGTGGTTAGTTTCTATAGTAGACTGCTTAGAGGAATCTTTTTCCACATTCTAGGGTGTTTAGAACAGGCTGCAGTGTGGTAATCTCCAAAGGGGGCGGGGGCTAGATGCATTCTCTCTCCTCTCTTTCCTCTCTCTCCTCTTCTCTTCTCTTCTCTTCTCTTCTCTTCTCTTCTCTTCTCTTCTCTTCTCTTCTCTTCTCTCCTCCCTCCCTCCCTCCCCCTTCTTCCTTCCTCCTTCTCTGTGACTTTATTGAGATATAGCTTATAATCCCATGAAATTTACTCTTTGGAAGTATGTAATTAGACATTCTTGGTGTGTGTTTAGAGTTGTCTAAACACTGCTGTCTATTCTAGAACACTTTGATCGTCCTAAAAGCAGACTCTTAGCAGCCCCTCTCCCATCTCTCCTGTTCCTAGCCCCAGCACCTACAAGTCTACTTTCTCTGTGCTTTGCCTCTTCAGGATGCTTATATGATTGGGAATCACACAATATGTTAATTTCTGCCTCTGGAATTTTTTCTCGTTTAGTGCATGCAGTATTTTTAGTGAAGCTAAATAGTGAAGCTGGAGCCAGGAGTGGCCGGCTGGGGCATGTGGGTGCTGATAATCAAACCCAGGTTTATCTTTGGCTATAATTTCCTTCTCAGATAAATGATTTACAGAAATTCTCTCCCACTTTTTTAAGTTGTCTTCAGTTTTTCTTGATAGTCTTTTTAAACACAAAAGATTTTAATTTAATTTATCTGTTTTCTTTTGTCACTTGTGATTTAGAGATTATATAAGAAACCATTTTCTAAACCAAAGTCATAGAGATGCTTTTTAATAAGAGTTTTATATTTTCAAAAGCTCTTCCCCTGAGGTCTCTGATGTGATTTGAGATGCTTTTGTGTGTCCTTGACCTCTTTCCTCTGGGCACGGAGACCCAGTTGTTCAAGTGCTATTTGTTTTTTTGGTTTTTTTTTTTTTTTTTTGGTTTTGGTTTTGGTTTTTTTAAGAAATCCGCCTGCCTCTGCCTCGCAAGTGCTGGGATTAAAGGCGGGTGCCACCACTGCCCGGCTCAAGTGCTATTTGTGACGGACCATTCTTTGCTCATGAATTTTCTTTATATTGTCAGAACTTGGTTGGCCATAAATTTAAAGGTTCATTTTTTGACCCAAAATTCAATTCCATTAATCTATTTTGTCTATAATCCAGTAGTATCCTGTGGGTTATTTGTAACACTTGGCTTCTTGAAATGTCAAGTCTGCTGTTTGTCCAAGAGTTTTTGTAGTTGTTGGAGAAACTAAGCACAAAATAGCAGAATTGTCCAACAGCTGTCCATGCAACTGTCTTCAGCCCTTTGTCCTGCCCCTTTCCAAGGGTGGATAAGCAGGAAAAACATTTCTCTTCCACTTTACCCCATTGGAGCTCGGTGCGTGTCCATTTGTGTATGTGTACATGTGTGTGCGCTTTGATTCTTGCTGTGTGTACAGCTGTACTATGTAATGGTCACATTTAGAGCCTCAGAGCCGGTCAGTAAGCCCTGTTTGCTCCCCYTTAGAGATGCCAGCATTGGTCAGAGTGCGTTAGCAGTGGCGCGTGTGCAGACCTGTAATAGTACCCATTGACACTGGGCTGGCTGTCAGGGAAGCTTTCATTAGTATTAATCGCCTCTAATGCACCGTCATTTTTGACAGTAATAAGCCAAATGGGGAGTTGTTATACTCAGCAGAAAGAGCATGTTTCCTGGTGTTTAAACATTTCGGGGGGGGGGGTGCATATAGGACACAGTACAAGCAAGAAAGGCATGGTTTGCTCCTGTGTGACTCAGGCCCCTGTATTACAGTGGCACACGGCCCCTTGCCTGTTTGAGACCAACCCCACAGCACTGCTTTGAAGGAAGAGTTAACCAACTGGGACCCTACAGAGTCTCAAAACAAACCTGCAAAACTTATGGTTTTTATTGCACATTTTCCTGTACAAGTGGCATAGAATGCTTTTCTTAGGAGTGTTTCCAAAAGTCCATTTGTTGTGAGATTTTTTTTTTTTTTTTTGGAGCAAAGGGTTTGTTTTAAGCTGTTCTGTCTATTCGCTAACAACCCTGCAGTGTTTCTGTGCAGTAGAGTTTGTCATTTGGCAGCCTTTAAAAATAGGAAATCAAACCCAGATTACGCAAGTTCACTACAGTTCGCCCTGTGTGAATTCCTTGTGTCTGTATGTCTGGGAATGCGTGAGGTGCTGCCTTCAGAACAAAYGTTCAGTGGAATCTTGCGAGCAGGCTTTGGCTGCTGTATCTGCTCTTGSTTAAGAAACTTAATGGCTTTCTTATTGCTATGTTTAGGATACTCTGAAAGACCCTTGTCTGATTCTTACCTATTTGTCCGTCTCTATCTACTGAGAGAAAAAAGATTATTTTGAATATTAAGTGTATTCTTCGACAACTTCATATATGTGCATGGTGCATTCTTACTACACTTGCCCCTCCCCCCCTTGTCAGCTCCTCTCCTCCCTGCGAGTCTCCCTCCCATTTTTAGATCTTTTTGTTTTGTCTCTGTTTTTGCCTGTTTTGAGAGAGAAACAGCCCAAAGTTAGGTGGATGGGGAGGTAGAGAGGATGCAGGAGGAGTAGGAAGAGGAGGGAAAATATATCAACATTTTGAGAATTGGTTTTTAATTTCAAATTTAAAAATAATGTACATAAAGACTGTATATGCTGAATAGTGGTGGCATATGCCTTTGATCCAGCACTCTGGAGGCAGAGGCAGGTGAAACAAGTTAAAGGACAGCCTGGTCTACAGAGCAAGTTCCAGGAATACAGAGAGAAACCTCATCTTAGAAGAACAAAACAACTATATATGCATATGTCTCACATCGTCCAGATTATCCTGGAATTTTAAACACAGGAATTAAATATACATGTGGGGGTATGCTTTTTTTTTCTTTTTTTTCTTTAAAAGATGTATCTATTATTATATCTAAGTAGCTGTCTTCAGACACCCCAGAAGAGAGCAGCAGATCTCATTATGGATGGTTGTGAGCCACCATGTCGTTGCTGGGATTTGAACTCAGGACCTTCAGAAGAACAGTTGGTGCTCTTAACCACTGAGCCATCTCTCCAGCCCCTGCTTTTTTTTTTTCAAAGTACAGAAAAATAATAGTGAATATGAGTCTTTGCTTATCCTCTCAGTTCAGTCTGTCTTGGAGAAGTCTGTCTATCATCAATAGCTTCTGGGTGCTAAGAAAAAGTAAAGGATGAGGAGAGATGGCTCGGTGGTTTAAGAGTGTCTGCTGCTCTTCTAGAAGACCTGAGTTCAGTTCTCAGAGTCCACATCAGACAGTTCACAGCTGCCTGTAACTCCCGCTCTTGGGGTCTGATAGTTCTGTCTTCCGAGGACACCTGTACACACGTGTACATAGTAGCCACACTCAGACACATACACGTCATTTAAAGGAATATTGTTTTTGTTTTTGTTTTTTTTGTTGTTTTTTGTTTTTGTTTTTTGTTTTTTCGAGACAGGGTTTTCTGTATCGCCCCGGCTGTCCTGGAACTCACTCTGTAGACCAGGCTGGCTTCAAACTCAGAAATCCGCCTGCCTCTGCCTCCCAAGTGCTGGGATTACAAGYGTGCGCCACCACCGCCCGGCAAAGTAATATTTTTTTAAAGTAATAGAAAAAAACTTCGTTTTTGCTGTGGAGAGACCATTTGATAAAGTTCTATTCTTTGTCTTTATCATAAGTAGAGGCTTCCAGCATGTCCCTTGGGACTCTGCTGAAAGCCACAGTGTCCTCGGCCTCCAGCACGCTCGGCAGTCCTCTGCTGTCTCTAACTCACTAGTGCTGTGAGGAAGAACCTACTAGGTTATCTGTGCAGGCGGGTGGTGATAGCTCCTGTCCGTCACACACCTTAGTCTCCTAAATTGCTCCATAGTGATTCATAGTATGTGTGTAGCATTGTTTATTTAGCTCCCTATTTATGAGCATTTAGGATGATTTTTCTTGTAGTCATATTTACAAACTAAATGTGACCCTAAGTGAAAGATTCAAGAAAATGAAGAAGTAAATATCTGGTTAATGTGACTAATAACTGCACAGTAGTTAACTTGAAGACATACTTTTTACAGCAAGGACTATAACTAATTTCTTCTCCCCAAATTAGGACTGCCTGAGTCCTCCAAACCTGCTTAGCCTTCCTGCCATAGAATATTTCACACGCAGCCGGGCGGTGGTGGCGCACACCTCTAATCCCAGCACTCGGGAGGCAGAGGCAGGTGGATTTCTGAGTTCAAGGCAGGCCTGGTCTACAGAGTGAGTTCCAGGACAGCCAGGGCTACACAGAGAAACCCTGTCTCGAAAAAACCAAATCCAAAAAAAAAATATTTCACACACGTATTTTATACATCTGCTTTCAAAGCATCTTGTGTATTCATTCCTCTATTGAATACCTGGAACCGGCAACCTGATTGAGGCACATGTGGGAGACAGGACGTGTGCACCAGTCTGGCCATAGGTGTTGTTCAAATTTCTTGGGCAGCCAGCAACTTTGCCTGAGCTTTCTGATTGCTTATTGTCTGATAGAAATGCCAAGAACCTCTATAGACCTGACTTCATATAGGAAAGCTTGCTCTGAGTCTGAATCTACCCTGTGTGTGGTTAGGTATGGGAGGGTTCTAGTTCTTCCCATGGCTTCCCAGTGTGTGTGTGGGGGGTCTTTAGTTCTTTCCCTAGCTTGCTTGTGTGTGTGTGTGTGGGGGGGCTTTAGTTCTTCCCATGACTTGCCTGTGTGTGGTAGCATTTAGTTCTCCCCGTGGCTTGTCCATTTGATGGTCTGCTGCTCCTTCCTCTCTGCCGTAACCATGGTCACCGTCTCATTGGCAGGCAGTGGTGCCAGATAGACCGCTGCCAGTGAGACCATCGACAGCCTCTGATCAGAAACCTTTCTCATTCCTGTGTTTTCTTACCAAACACAGAAAATTATTCAGCCGGATAACTGAGGCTGCTGTTGCAAAATGGATTTCTATTGAAGCAGGAGAAAAGACTGCTAAAAAGGGTTCCTTTAATTTTCTTTTTTTTGGTCTTGGTTTGAGCTGTCATACCTTGGTGTGGCACCTTAGACAACGCCCCAGCTCTCCTTCCATTGTTTGTCCAGGCCACTCTTCCTTGATCCCAACACTAAGTGAAATGGTTAGAATTGCCAAGGATTTCTCTGTGTTACACTCCAGCCTGTCATGTTTGGAAAGATCATGAATACATTTGCACATGTGCATAAAAATGTGCCTTGGGTTTGCATAATTTACATACTCAGACTTAGATTTTTAACATGTTTTCTGTGTCTTTTGGGTATTTACATTTATTTTTAACCTAACTTTAAAATTTATTTCCTRGCATTAGAAAAGTTTATAAAGGAAGAGCCAGGATGGTCTGGTTTGCACTAGAAYAGATTCCAGATCTTACTGGTTTGAAACAACCAAGGTTTCTTTTTTGCCTACTACAGAGGTCTTTAGTGAGTCAGTTGGAGGCCCTGTTTCATGTCATCTTACTTAGGAACCTGACTAAAGGAGCAAGCCTGTGTCTGGACATCGTCTGTGTTCTTCAGACTTCCACAAAGAATTAATACAGTTTCCTTCTGCTCACATTTTTCTGGTCAAAGCAAATCTTACACTTCTCTATGACTCTAAGGGGACGAAGGCCATAGCATGCCGACCTGCACAGCAGAGTGGGAGCCTTGGTTCACAGTGTGGAGATCCCCTGGCATTTGACATCTGCGTGCTACACTCAGACTTAGTGACTTGAGTGCCTGAGC
This sequence comes from Apodemus speciosus, assembly GCA_002335545.1. Taxonomy (NCBI): domain Eukaryota; kingdom Metazoa; phylum Chordata; class Mammalia; order Rodentia; family Muridae; genus Apodemus; species Apodemus speciosus. Next base: position 47,393 of record BDUI01004163.1, read on the forward strand.
AGCATATCATGCCCTCTGCAGTCTTTGATGTCACCTCTGACATAGCGTGCCTTCCTATTGTGCAGAATAGAATGACCTGGCTTTGTGGAGCTGGGGCCTTCCATAGAGCACATACTGAGTAAATCCTTGCGGTTGGTTGGACTTCCTGGATGAGTTATTTAGACATTACTATGTAAGGAACTCTCTGTGTTTGTTGGTTCGTTGGTTGGTTGGTTGGTTGGTTGGTTGGTTGGTTGGTTGATTGGTTGGTTTTTTGAGGTGGTCTGTATAGCCCTGGCTGTCCTAGAACTTGCTCTATAGACCAGGCTGACCAGGTCTTACTGTTCAAGGCTCAGGATGGGGCTGGGCAAGATGCTGTCTGGCTGGGTTTACAATGGACGACTCCTAGCCTAGAATTCTTTCCCTGCCTTTATTCACTTTTAAGAGAACATTTTATGACAGGGGTATAGGTCAGTTGGTAAAACACTCACCAGGCATATGCAAAGCTATGTAAAACCAGATATGGTGGCACACCTTTCTACTCCAACCAACCATTTAGGAGGTAGAAGCAGAAGGATCAGAAGTGCAAGGTCATCCTTGGCTACATAGTTCAAGGGTAGCCTAGGCCATATGGGATGATCTCAAAAAAGTAAGAAAGGAAGCAAAAATGTAGAAAATTTTGGTGTATGGAGGTGACTCGGGGGTGGTTCTTATCGACCAATATAGGAGATTCTGCATTGCATGCACTCGAGGACACACACACACACACACACATACACACATGCCTGTGGACGGACACACACACACACACACACACACACACACACACACACAGAAGAAGGCTTTGAGTGTACATGTCTCATACCCATCAGTTGATGAATGTCTTTTGTGTTTTGCTGTAGCTTAGAGTCAAGATCTCCACTGAAGTTGGCATCACAAATGTTGATCTTTCCACTGTGGATAAGGATCAGAGCATTGCGCCCAAAACTACCCGGTAAGTTGGATGCCACCTGGGCACTGAGAGTCCCCAAGCTTCAGAGCATACCAAGGCACTATGCCCCCCAGGTTGTGTCTCTGTGATGGCAGTGACCCCACCCTCATCTCAAATTCAAGAGACTGCGGTTACAGTAGTGTTGCTCTAGGGACCCTCGTGGGCAGGTCGCAGATGTGGGTTGTTCATGCCAGTGGTTCATGGACCAACTCTGTTACCTCAGGGGTTCACCTGGAGTCCACGCTGGCCTTCACATTACATATGTCAGGAAACTGGCTTGATTTGTATTTTACTTCAGTCTTTATCTTTAGAGTCCTGGATAAGCTTTTGGTGTGGCCTAATGGAAACTTTCTGGCCAGTGGTAGGTCTGAACCCAGTTTGAAAGCTCTAAAACAGTGGTTCTCAACCTTCCTAATGCTGTGGTCCTTTGATACAGTGACCCTCAAATATAAGATTATTTTTTTGTTGCTACTTCATGAGTGCAATTTTGTTACTACTGATGAGTTGTAACATAAATATGTGTTTTCTTATGGCCTTGGGACTGACAGGTTGAGGATCACTGTGGTAAGGGAGTATCTCTCTACTTCAGGGAAGCCCCTGGTGCCCTGAGGCACAGCTACAGAGTTTTGTTTTGTTTTGTTTTTAAGGGCAAAAACTCTTAGGGAATCATTAACATTTTTAACATAAAAATGTGGAACACTTCAAATTTGCCTGTCACCTTTGCA
>BDUI01004163.1:49942-61661 GCA_002335545.1 Apodemus speciosus
TGCTGACCCTTAGCTGTCCTTCTCTTAAGTCCCAGGAGACCTGTATGGAAACACAGCTTTCCTCACCAAGTCTGCCTTTCAAAAATAAAATGTCTTTTTTAAAAGCCAGTTTCACAGCAGAAAAATAAATTGAGACAGTTTAAGAAACAAAGCATAAAAACAAAGCGCCCAGCATCCCTTCTGCTCTGCACCCCGCCTCCTGCTCCTGTCAGCCTCAGCTGCTGGCGGTGACCCGTGACTGTTCCTCTGCATTCTGCCAGCCCTGCAGCATGCACATACACGCCCTGCACCTGAGCTGGGCCAGTTAAGAGCAGGAGTCATTGAATTGAAGGCCCAGAGGTATACATTCTCATAGAACATTCCCCAGATCCTGCTTCAAGTTTTCTCCGTGCTTCTCTCAGACCTGGCCTGCAGCTGAGATTGTAAAGTTTAGCGGTCTGTCAACCTTTCTGCTCCACCTGGCCTTCATGCATGAGACCCTGAGCTCTAGCTCCAGCACCAAACAAACAAAACAAAATGAAGACAGACAGATAGACAGACAGACAGAAAAGACAATGCCTCTCCAGCACAGCTGTATTGATCCACTGGCCTCTAGGCCACAGATATTTTTGTATGTTAGTTGGTCCACCATGGAAGTGGTGAAATGGGGCAGGGCTGGCTGGGCTGTTATTAACYCTGTTTTCAGACAGGGAGATGCTGGGAGAAGACTGACTGTGTATAAAATCATCTCTTTCAGGGTGACCTACCCAGCCAAAGCCAAGGGTACATTCATCGCAGACAGCCATCAGAACTTTGCCCTGTTTTTCCAGCTGGTAGATGTGAACACCGGTGCAGAGCTCACCCCTCACCAGGTCAGGACATGGTCCCTGTTCTGTCCAGAAATTGGATGTCCACCAGACAAGYGATGCTGACACAGATGTAAATGTCACATTCCTGTTTGCAGAGCCTGGCTGCACCCTGACAGTCCGTCAGCTTGTCAGCTTGTCCGTAACCGTTAACTGAAGTGCACACATTTTTAGAAAAWGGAAAAAGATTAGCTCAGCTCAGCAGCTCCGATGTGTAGTCATAGAAGCGTGGGGTGGCTGAGGCAGGAAGCTGAGCTCCTGGTCTCCCTAGAGAAATACGCTTCTCTCATGTCCTCTTCCGCCCTGTGTCCCCGTCTGGCCGTGTGTCCCCGTCTGGCGGTGCGGCTCTCTGCTGCTGCAGTGTTCACCAACATCGCTCRAGGCCRTGTTAAAACCACGTGCTTCATGTAAAATTGTCATGGTGCTTAGAACTGAAACTCAGAACTCAAAGGACTTTAGAAGAAGGCCAGCAAGGTGACTCAGTGGGTAAATATTCTTGATATACAAGCCTGACACTTGAGTTTCCTCCCAGACGGAACCCATGTAAAACCAGAAGAAGGTAAACAACTGCACAGACCTGGTCTCCAGACACAGGCACTACCATGCACTCCTGTGTGCAGATCCTTCTCTCACACACACACAAGAAAGAGTCTTGTTTTCTTTCTTTCTTTCTTTTTTTGGTTTTTCAGGACAGGGTTTCTCTGTGTAGCCCTGGCTGTCCTGGAACTCACTCTCTAGACCAGGCTGGCCTCGAACTCAGGAATCCGCCTGCCTCTGCCTCCCAAGTGCTGGGATGAAAGGCGTGTGCCACTACTGCCTGGCTATAAAGAGTGTTTTTTAAAGGAGCTAAAAGGTTTCCAAACCGTTTCCCCAGGAATATCCTTTTCCTCAGACACCTCCCCTAGGTTTCTACCTCTCTGGTCCTTCTCACTTCTCAAGGACTGCTCTTGACCACGTCACGTATGTGGTTAGGTGTTGTGCAAAGGGACTTTTAGGTAAATATTCCGAATGCTGAAGAACAGACATTGTCAAAACCAGTGGACTTTGGTGTGCTGTGTTGATATGTTAGCAAGAGCCTGTGGACTGCTTGAAGTGGCTTTGCCTGCAGGCCTGTTTCTTGTGGCTCTAGGTACTATGTATACCTCTGCCGCTAGAACTGCCTTGGCTGCTCAGTCTCTCCCGCCTGTAACCCACAGACCTCAGGTAGCTTAGCCAGGACCTATGCTCAAACTGACTTTTAACCACTTCAGCCTCTCAGCATGTCCCAGTTCTCTACAGAAGGACATTTGCCTGCCACATAGCACAAGGAAGAATATAAAAAGAAACGAGAAGACTAAATGGAGGTGGGGGTGAGGCACGATAATGTAAGGGAGTGGGGCTTTGTCTGGATTCTCCCAGCTTCTTTCTGTAATTTGTGACCTAGTGGTATGCCATTTTGAAGATGAATGAGGCAGTACAGGTGGAAGACAGGCACCCTCCCCACCCCTGGACAAGACYGATTGCCTTAGTCAGGATGCTCYACTGTGGGCTCCCTTCCCTCAGTAGTTTGATGTGTGTATTCACAAATTAGATTTATTTTATGCTTTATGTGTAGGTCCAGTGCTAGCTGTGTTGCTATGGAAACTCACTTAATACTCTAGCCTTCTAACCTATAAATTGGAGCCAACCACTTGTCTTGTTGAATTCTTTGCCTTGAAGCCCTTGAAAGGAAAGCCTTGTGTGGATATTAAATTTTGATGCAGTTCTAACGCATATTGGCAAGACCTTAGTTTCTTGTGCCATAACTGACTAGACCCAGAACCACTGTGCCGAGGCTACCCAGCTACAGATGGATGATGGACGGTCGCGTGGCTCCCACTTCCCAGGCTCTGTGCTTCGTGCTTTGTGTGCACTGGTTATAAAATCTTCACACACAGGCACCCATGTAGTTAACATATTCTCGTGTTAAAGATGGAGAAGTCAGGGTACATGGAGGTTAAGTGACCCACTCAGCTGCTAACTGATGGAGCCGGTCCCGTGTTCAGAGCCAGGCTCTCTGTGACACCATCCTGAAAAACAGACATTGTCAAAACCAGTGGCCTTTGGTGTGCTGTGTTGATATGTTAGCAAGAGCCAGTGGACTGCTGAAGTGGGTTTACCTGCAGGGCCTGTTTTCTTAGAGCTCTGCCTTGCAATCGACAGCAGAGCCTCCACTGCTCCATCTTGAGCTGGAAACACTAGGGAATTGAAAGTGGGCCTCCTGCCTCTTCACCTCCTTCCCCTCTTCGCTCTGTGGTGAAGAATTGGGCAGCAGAACGGCCAGGAGCTGGCAGGAGGCAAGTGCTCACACTGGGCGTTCAGCCTCCAAGTCGCTGAGCATTGCTGGACTGCTAAGTCAAGATTCTCTCCGTTTTGGAGCAGAAAGTTGTCCCTGGGGTAGGAACTGAGGTCAGATGGCTGCTCCTTCCCCTCTGAGGAGCAGGTCTGCCTGAGCCAGCATGACAAAGAGTAGGACTCTATTCCTGGCTGACTCAGTATTGGGCCCTCTGGTCAGATGGAATTCTTGTTCTCTGCAGACATTTGTTCGACTTCATAACCAGAAGACTGGCCAGGAAGTGGTGTTTGTTGCTGAGCCGGATAACAAGAATGTATATAAGTTTGAACTGGACACCTCTGAAAGAAAGATTGAGTTTGACTCTGCCTCTGGCACCTACACACTCTACTTAATCATCGGGGATGCCACGTTGAAGAACCCAATCCTCTGGAACGTGGTATGTGCCTGATAGGTGCCTAGGTGAGGAGGCTGCGGCGCTCCACCTCACACTGACAGACAGCCTTGCTGTGAGACAGAGCGCCGTACACCGCGGCCTCAACACATCGTAGATGCCTAATACGTATTGATCAAACAAATGAATGAAATACGCACATCCCATTAATTTCTAYGATTATTTTGTCGGAAAGAGGTTTTCTGGTTCTATAAGGCACTGGGGCATACATAGATGAACAAGAATAGTCTTAGTCTTTGAGATCTGTGATAGTCTGAGGAAGAAGAGGGCAGTGAATGAACTATAGGTGTACAGAGTGCTACACCTTAATGATGTCCAGCAATTATGTGATTTTACTATAGGTTTCATGGTTCTTCCTCACCAGYCTTACTTTTTTGATAGTTCTGTTGACAGAAACAGAATACAGCTTTGGAGTAAGGCAGCATGGGGCTTCTTGGAATAGTGCCTGGGAGTGCGTTTTAAGGAGCTCAGCGAGCTCGGGAGACAGAGGCCTCTGAGTCTTTAGTTAGGGAAGGAGCAGGAAATAATATGTTTGGGAAGTGGCAGAGGGCAGTTAGCAAAATCAGACGGGACTGTCTCCATGCGGGAGGAAGGAGCAGCCTCCTTTCTTCTGCTGCTTTCAAGATTTCCTTTTCTTCTCCTGGACTTGATACTTTGTGCCATTTTTTTTTCTGTGATTAAATCACACTTGCTGGCACACCTGGCAGTGTCTTGGTGACAGGTGGAGCAGCCAGTGCCCAGCGAGCTCTTCTGTACTAAGCAGCTCTGGGGGCTCTCCCACTGTGCCAGTGGGAAATCAGAATCCTTGTCTGAAGGGCACTTTTGGCAGATGTTGGTTTGTTCTTGAGACTTTGGTTGCCTCATTTGTCAGCTAATGGATGAGAAGTGACTGGACTGTGGAGAGCCTTTTCAGTGATGGGCTTGGCCTCTTCTCACCCTGAACCTCTAAATAGCAGTCTTGTTTCTTCAGGCTGATGTGGTCATCAAGTTCCCTGAAGAAGAAGCTCCATCCACTGTGCTGTCCCAGAACCTTTTTACCCCAAAACAGGAAATTCAGGTAAAGTCCAAAGGGTTATCCACTAACCCAGGGAGAGAAAACTGCAAACTTCTGGGCTCTGGCCCTGGCCCTTCGGCCTGTCTGCATGTGGTGCTCTACAGTGTGAACCTTACCACTCTGGGAATTGGGCGGGGCAACATAGTGGTCCCATCTTCCAGCTGAAAGCACAGCAAAGATGACACTAGATCCCAGACCACCTCTGGGCAGTCTGAGGCATGAGTAAGGTTGCCTTACCCTCTCTGCTGTAGAAGTCAGACTGACAGCTGAGAACTTACCTGGGGGGCAGGGCTTTACTGCCCTGGGCAGATTCTTGTCTGTCGTGGGCCATTCCCCTTCCTGTGACACAAAATAAGCAAGCCCTACCCAGCCTCACCCATCAGAGGTTAAGAACCAAAATGGATAAGGCTCTTCAGTGTCTCTGAACCCTTCATAGTGTAAGCACAGCTGTCAAGGAGCAGGAGCTAGGTCCCACAGTGCGGCTCTGCGGTCTGAGAGTCAGTCTTCAGAGCAGTGAGGCACCCATGTGAGAGGGAAGTGTGAAAAGAGAGGCGCCTCCTCTCGTCATCGTCCTGCTAACGTATGATACGGGAGGGAGCCAGGGGTGGCAGCCCACGCCTGTAACCCCAACGTTGGTGAAGATGAGGCAGGATCCTAAGTTCCAGGCAATAAAATAAAGGACGGGCCTCCAAGGGCARGGAGGATTCTTTCTAAATCTGTGTCATGTTCTATGCCATTGTTTAGGATTAGCAGGATTTTCTGTGACACGGAAGGGGGGACTGAGTGGGCTCCAGGATCGACCAGGGGCGGCAGTCATGACAGACAGCACTAGGAAACCAGTGTCAGTGAAGAGGAGCCATGCTGAGAACAGGAGACTGCAGCCTCGAGCAGAGCTACCTCCTGCTGGAGTGGGGCTGGCTGCTCACGAGTGGGCAAGAGGCCACGCATGAAGAACAGACACTTGCAGAGATGGGAGTGTAGTGTCATAGCTCATCTGTCCCTTACAGGGTCTTTCACAAGCCTAGCAGAGTGACTGTGGCCCTCCCTACTCSGTTTCTTTACTTAGAAACTGAGGCACAGAGTACCATGCCTCTAGTCTCACGGCCTGAGTATGTTTTGTGGATTTCTGGTGCATTGCTCCATCTGCTAGCCCATGCCATTGAGAGAGCTGCTCAGTGTCTGATTGCTCAGGAAAAGATGAAACATGTCTTAGAGGCGCGCTATCCAGCTCTCTGGCTTGATTCTAGAAGTTAAACAGAGCTGGTGAGGGAGGTCTGTTCAGATGATCTCTAGAGCCTTGACTATGGAATAAAAGAGGAAGTTGGTGTGGACCATCTGTAGCGAGGCCCTGATGGATTTTAAAGGGCTGCAGTTACTGTCAGTTGGTCACGTATAACAGGGCAGTGACATGACCTAGGAACCCAGGGACATTTTTGAGGTCTGGAGTCCTTGGGTGTAACATCCAAGCCATCCCTAGGCCTGAGCCTTCTCTCTGACACAGCCAGGTGACCCTGGGCAGTGTGCATTCTCCAGCCTCTAAATGACAGTCTTTGGGGAGAAAGGTTAGCCATATCTTGGCTGGACCCAGAACAGTGTCCTGGGAAGACACCTGGGATCAGAGAAGTGGCATAAAGCCAGTCAAAGGCTTGGCCTCTAGGAGGTAGTTCCTCTCCACAGTTGTTGGCATTTAGTCGCAGCTGAGAAGGGCACATTCTGAAACTTGGTGGTGTGTCTTCTCTTGTCAGCACCTGTTCCGAGAGCCTGAGAAGAGGCCCCCCACGGTGGTGTCCAATACATTCACGGCCCTCATCCTCTCACCCTTGCTCCTGCTCTTTGCACTGGTAAGTCGCCATCCTTAGCGTGGGTGGTGTATCTGGCTCCAGGCAGAACAGATGTAGCCATTCCAAAAGAGTCTTTGTACTCTGGCCTAAGCACAGCTCTAAAGGGGTCCAGCAGCTGGGGCTTGACCTAAGAGTCAGACAGTTTAGAATAAACAGAATTCCCCCACGGTGGGGGAAGAGCCAAATAAATGCATCCATTAATAAGCACATGAGAAAATTCCTGCCAACAGTGACCAGTGTACAGTCTGAGAGTCTCTGGGGAGTGCTCAGATGAGATCAGGTGTGGGGAAAAAGAAAATGGAGGTCTGTGTTGATAGCTTTAAGACTAGAGAACAAGCTATGCATTCCAGATCTCCTGGAATGGTCGGGAGGTCCACTTAGAAGAGGCTGAGTCCGTCCACACGAGGAATGGTATGCCAGTTGTTAGCAGACTGACTGACAGATCTGCACACTGATGCCAGCAGGTGTTACAGGAGAGGCTGGCAAGGAGATCAGGTAAAGTCAGTGGAATCCTCTTTATGGAAAAGTTTGTAAAACTGTATTAGTGTTGGTCAGCTGAGGAGGAGACAGCATGGAGGCTGTAAAGGAAGGAAGGTCCTACTTTAATAGTGATGTTTAGCTGRTAATGCTGGCGCCATGGCAGAGGAGACAGCGCTCAGGAAGCAGAGGCAGGCAGAGCTCTTGAGTTTGAAGTCAGCATGGTCTGCAGCATGAGTTCCCAGACATCCAGAACTACACAGAGAAACAAAGTGATGTTTATTTGTGTGTGTGTGTGTGTGTGTACATGTATGAGTTTTGGGGGTTTTTGTTTGTTTGTTTGTTTTTGTTTTGTTTTTGTTTTCCGAGACAGGGTTTCTCTGTGTAGCCCTGGCTGTCCTGGAATTCACTTTGTAGACCAGGCTGGCCTCAGACTCACAGAGATCTGGCTGCCTTTGCCTATCAAGTATAGGAAACAAAGGTGTGTGTCACTACACCTGGTTTATGTTCATTTTTTTATTTTAATTTATTTTATGTATGTGAGTACATTGATGCTGTCTTCAGACACACCAGAAGAGGGCATCAGATCCTATTACAAATGGTTGTCAGCCACCATGTGCTTGTTGGGAATTGAACTCAGGACTCTTGGAAGAGCAGTCAGTGCTCTTAACCACTGAGCCATCTCTCCAGCCCTTATGTCTACTTTAAAAAAAAAAAAAAAAAAAGACTGTCTTGGGCTAGGTGTGTGGTTTACAGAATGAGTTCCAAGACACCCAGGCCTATACAGAGAAATCCTGTCTCTAGCTGCCTCCCCCACCCCCCCAATTTTTTTTTCTTTCTTAGAACTGGCTATGTAGACTGTGCTGGCCTTGAAATCACAGAGATCATTGGCCTCTGCTTCCAGGTTGCCATGAAATTAATGCTAGATTCAATTTATATATTTTGTTTGTTTGTTTGTTTGTTTTCGAGACAGGGTTTCTCTGTGTAGTCTTTGCTGTCCTGGAACTCACTCTGTAGACCAGGCTGGCCTCGAACTCAGAAATCCACCTGCCTCTGCCTCCCAAGTGCAGGGATTACAGGCATGTGCCACCACGCCCAGCTTATATATTTTAACCAATTAAACTTTTCCTTTGTTTCTCTGAAAATCATAAACGTAGATACATGACCTCAAAGCTGAGAGAATTTGGGCGAACAAAACTGTAGGTATTATTTTTGGCAGGTTACCTATGCTTAAAATTAAAATCAACAAAGAGGAGTGTTAAAACTACAGAGCAAGCCACAAGCTTTCCAACAGAACTGGCAGTGGGTGTTTTTGTACTGGGATGGAGTTTCAGGAGACGGAACCCATCATGAGAGCCGCTCCTCCTGCCCGTGTATGGTACTGACTCCCAGAGAACTTAGTGGGAGTATCAGTCATCTCTGATGGATGCAGCTTCTGACCTTTCAGAGGGAAGAAGGGAGGGGCAGTTCTTCCTGAGGATTAGAGCAGCGTGCTTGTCGCCTGGGGAAATCCTGTCCTTCTAGTGTGTGTGCATAGACTGTGTCACCACACTTTCACGTTCTAATCTTCATTTATTTCTCGGTCACTCAGTGGATCCGGATTGGAGCCAATATCTCCAACTTCACCTTCGCTCCTAGCACAATTATCTTTCACCTGGGACATGCTGGTAAGTGCCCCAGGCTGCTAATTCCATTTAACCTCCTCTGACATTTTGCCTGCCCTCGCTAAAGCCCTGTTAAGTAGACCCACAACCTATTAACTATAATGGCTTAATAGCACACCATTTCCCTCTTCCTCCCGGCCTTTCAGCACAGTTAATATGATGATAAACCTGTTTGGCCTGTCAGCTTACAGCAGCTGTCATTCTTTGGGCCTCATTGTACTGGGAGGCTGTGGCAAGCCACTTACCCTCATTTAACAGCCCCGTTCATTTCAAGAGATTACTCACTTAGCGTGTCTTTACACTGAGCGTCTGCCTGGATGAAGAGCATCTAATGCAGTTTCCAAAGGTTGTCTTTCCCCGCCACACTGATCCTCATATTTGCTGGCAGCCCTATCTGGACAGTAATAGAAAATCCCTTCCTTGATCAGACACACTGTCCTCCATTGTTTTTTGGAGAATGTAGAACCTAGACAGCCTAAGCCTAACAAGACAGTAAATTCCCAAATCATGTAAGCATTCCCAAACCTTTGCATCTCACTCGACAGTTAATGTTTTTAATTCCTTTGCCCCTTTGTCTGCATCCATAGTACATGGTTTTTCCAGGGTCCAAAGAAGAATCTCTTTCCAGAAATTGTGGAAATATTTTTGATGAGATTCTCACATTGATCCCTGACCTCAAAAATGCTCAAGCACCTCTGTGGTAGTTCATCTGTCATCCTGGGCAGAACTGGTAGGGTGACCTTTCTCGCCTGCTTAGTTACTGGACTTGAATGACAGCCCTCCTCCTTGGAGTCTCATTATTCACCGTGATAGGAGTAACAGGCAGGAACTCTGACCTGTTTGATGGTAAAAGAATTTGAGCTCAGGGAGGCTGCGGGCTGCTCAAACCTGACAATCCAGGACCCCCAGAGCTCTAGGTGCCCGGGTCTCCCTGAGCCCTACCCTGAGCCTTCCCAGGCTCTGCCCACTTCTAAGCCACAGAGGCAAATTGTTCTTAATATGATTCTAATTAAAAGGAAATGACTAACTGGTTTGTGTCCTGATTGTTTTCATTAAGAATTTGAAACCCAAAATTATCCCAAATATTAGAATGTAAAAGCAAAGTCCCACATGTAGGAAGCAGAGTGGATGGGAGCCTGTAGATCAGGGAGACATAAAGGTACCTGAAGTCAGAGTTTCACCTCTAGATTTCTTGGTAAGGAAAGCTCAAAGGTAAATATATTGTCATTTGTTGTCTGGTGTTAAACAAAGAGCCACCGGGAATTGCTAACCYTTCCTGTGCAGTGTCCTGCTCCTCCTCCCTCCTCCCTCCCCACTGCCACTGCACCCTTTAACTGGATGTCATGACACTTCCTGTAGCGATGCTGGGGCTCATGTATGTCTACTGGACTCAGCTCAACATGTTCCAGACCCTGAAGTACCTTGCTGTCCTGGGCACTGTGACATTTCTGGCTGGCAACCGAATGCTTGCCCAGCAGGCAGTTAAGAGGTAAGGCTGGTTATGAACCAAGCTCCGGGGTGGGATAAGAGACATTTGTGTGGGCACTGTGCCAGCCTAGCTGTGAGACCATAAAGGTGTGTGGCAGAATGAGTCACATCCTTGGGGGCAAGTCTGCCACCTTCCTCTGGCCTGCTGGGGAAGCCATACGCGTGAGCAGGGGTAGATGGTTGAAAGTCACAGTAATTTGTGTCCTCACATTAGAACAAGGGGGAAGCGACTGTACTGTGTGGACAAAATGTGTTAGCTGTGTGGTGTAAACATCCTCCTTGTCCCGCCCTCCTGTGCCCCAGAATAGCCCCTCTGCTGGGGCTCTGGGCGGGGCCAGAGCTCCTCCTCCCATCTGCTGGTCTGTGTTCTGCCCCTCAGCGGTTGTGTAGGCATGGCAACCCAGCGAAAGCCAGCGTGAGAAGCAGACAAATGCTCAGACCTTGATGTGGTGGCAGCTTGACTTTCAGAACAGAATTGGAGGCAAATTTAAATGTCACATAGGTGTTTCTTATTGATTTGACTTTATAGAACCTGACTGATTTCAGCCACACAAAGGCCAATAAGAAAAGGTCAGAATTGCTTTCACCTTTGAAAGAAATCATTTTCAGACTCACCCTGCTTTCTCCCTCTGGGATTCTTGCTGGCAGAGTGGAACTCAGAAGCATGCCCTTAAACACGCTGCCAGTTACATCTGTTTGATCCAAGAGGGGTGTTACCAAGGAGACCACTAGTGACTGGGCAGGGTGGGGGGTCTCATTGTAAGCTTTGAGTGCCTCACCAAGAGCTCCTGTGCAAACATCCCTGACTTCCCTGGGCTGGTCTAGGTCCCGCTGAGCTGCCCTCAGTGGCCCCAGTTGTAGCTGCTTCCCCCCTGACACTGTGCACTGCATCCAGAAAAGGAAGGCCAGGAGCTGGTTGTTTTTCCTTCAGTGACCAGTCTGGGCTCCCAGAGCCGGAAGGCTGTGTGTGCTCTGTCCGTTAACTTCTTTCTTCTCTGGAAGTTGTTCACAAGAACAGTGAAGTCAAGGGAAGAGCAGTGTGAGAAAACCATTCCGTGTGGAGCCCATGTGGCAGATGTTCCCGCTGTGGGAGCCTGACTTACATGCACTTTCTGGAAAGACCCATGGCTCTCATTAGAGGCCTGGTGGCTCTTCGCCCCCCTCCTCCTCACAAGGCCTACAACCTGTGCTGCCTGGGGAAAGGACCGGCCTTGACAGGAGCTCTGGTCTGGTTCACCATGTGTGTCCTCAGCTTGTCTCTCTCTTGCTGTCCTTTCTTGATTCTCAAACCTCTTTCCTTTGGCAGGATCGCTGCAGAGCAGAGCAGTAGATTGGCAAAATATAGGACACTACGGTAAAGATGAAGGGTGACTCGTCCCAGAGGCAGGCTCCCTCGCCCGCCCGCCCGCCCGCCTGCCCACCCGCCCTGCCCACGCATGCATGCCAGTTACTGTCCGTTTCACCCRCTCGCTCCTCCCCAGAACTCCCTCTACCACCTTGTTAAACGAGGTTGTGGCTGAGCCAGGGCATCCTTCCCAGGGGTACTGCTGTGTATCCAGTAGCCCCTCTATGAGAGCAGGAGTTG
>BDUI01004164.1:53955-64213 GCA_002335545.1 Apodemus speciosus
AGAGCATAAATGTCTTATAACTATTAGAACTGTGGATATAAGTTTAAGAACTACTAGTTAGACTGAAAAAAATAATGTGGATGCTAGATGAAAATAGTTAGGTGAAAGAACGATTATCCATGTATAAAAGCAAAAGCTTAGGAATAAAAAAAAACTATAGAAACAGAAAAATGGGTAATGAATAGCATTGAGGGCAACTCAGTTCTTGAAAGAAGGAGAGATATTAGGAAAGTATAAGGGTGATGCATTAGTTATCTTCATAACAGATACCTGAGTAACCACCTTATAAGAAGGATGAAAGTTTGATTTGTGCTAATGACTTAAAGTGTTCCAGACCATGTAATTTGCCAGAATGTCTTTTTGTCTTGCCTGTTAATGCCTGTTACAGCTATGCCAGTTGTGTTGCTTTGAGTCTGTGGCAACACAATAGTTATGGCAAGAGTACATCAAATAAAAACTGAGGCAGGATGGAGAGATAGGAATTTGTACTGAGATAGATATATGCTGCGTACAATGAATAAACTTTATTTCAGGAGGTTCTCCTTCCTTAAGGTCTCACTATTGTCCAATAATGTCACAAGCTTGGGACTTTGTCTTTAACAACATGGGCCTCAATTAGGATTCAAATTATACTCTCAAATTAACCAATAAAACACTTGTGAAATGGCTGTGCCTTAACAAGCTGACAGGATACATTTGTCCTTAGGATAAAGGATTCTTTATCCCCCTTTAAAAGTTTTCAATACTAGCAGCATCAATACTTTTATAAAAAATAACTATTTCATCCTCAAAAATTGCTTTGCTCACATTTGCCATTTTTTGTTTCAGTATTTCAAATGTACTATTAATTTTGAGCATTGTTAGTTTGATACACTGTATTTAACACATGTCATATGTCCAGGAAAGCCTCAAGACGAAACTAAAACACTTTAAGTCCTACTCATGTCACTCATGTGTTATAAGTTGTTCTATATATATTCAGATGTTTTCTTTAGAGGTAGCATATTTGTTATTGTTCAGTATTATTAATAATTGTGAATTCCAATATATTTAAAGTCATGGGAAATACATTAATACTCCTAGAAATAAGTGTACATATAAAATTGTGAAAAGTGAATAAACACATGAATAAGAGGAAATATTTACTTATTGCATATATTCAGTTATAACACAAATACTTATTGAATTAGAATGGAGTGATGTATGAATGATTGTATTGTAAATTCACAATAATATAAGTGAAAATGCATTTAATAGCCCTTATCTTCTAAATATTATAGCTTAACGTACTGTGTCTTGGAAGAAACTAGGTGACTTATTGTAGGCTAGAAATAACTTTATTAACAGGCAAGACAAGAAGACATTCTGGCAAATTACATTTGTCCAGGTAAGGTAAAAGTATAACTATTTCATTTAGCCTTCAGATATTTCTTGTGTATGTCTAACAGTTTCTGTCAGGTTAAACAGTTTGTGGGAAAGAAAGAAAAAATCTAGTCATCATAGCAGTGTGCTTTGTTATACTCTTCTTCCAATATCCAACAAACCAACATGACTCTCTAATGATTAAAATCCTGTATTCCTGTTTATGATGAGTATGAGTATGCAGTTATAAAAATCACCCCTGAATATATTGCTCATCCTGCTTAATACTAGCAACACAGAAATTAAACTATTACTCTTTACTCATGGTTTGGCATAATAAAAACTATTTTGATGGTTTGGTCCCACTCACTCATGCATTTGAATGTTTGGCCCCACAAGAAGTTGCACTACTAGGAGGTGTGGCCTCATAGTGGTAGGTGTGGCCTTATTAGAGGAATTATGCCTCAGTGGGTGTGGGCTTTGATGGTTACTATATTCAGGCTTTGCCCATAGTATAATGAGGGCTTCTTTCTAGATGCCTTTGGATCAAGATAGAGAAATCTTGACTCCTTAGCACTATGTCTGCCTGGAAATTACCATGCTTCCCACCATGATTATAATGGACTGAATGTCAAAAACTTTAAGCCACCTCCAATTAAATGTTTTATGTATAAGAATTGCCTTTGTCATGGTGTCTCTTCATAACAATAATACCCTAAGATAGAAGCTGGTACCAGGAACAAGGGTGTTGTTATATTAGGGCTGACGATGCTTTTGTTTGGAAGAATGTGGATTTGGGACTTTGGATTATGAAAGCTGTGGGATGATTTAACTGGGCCTTAATGAGCCGTACTTACAGATCCATGGGAGACAGTGGTGCTTAGATTAATTTGAAATATGTAGTCCTTCTTCAAGATGTTTCTGAAGAGATTAATTTTAGTATGTGTCTTAGAGACTATTTCGTGATAATTTGGTGAAGAATTCAGCTGTATTTTGCCCTCATCCAAAAGGCCTGCCTGAGGCTAAAGTGAAAAGACTTAGATTAATTTCATCAGCAAAGGAAATCTCAAAACAACCTAGTTTATACTTTCTTCTGTAGTTCATTTTTAGGAGGAGTGTTTTGACCAGTGTGGCAAACTTAGAAAGTAATAAAGAGGCACCAGGAAATGGAAGGGAGCTAAATTCAGTGTTCAAGGATATTAAATTGAATTAAGAGGTCGGTAATCTTGGGGCAAGATCCCACCCAGCTAAGATTATTGTTTATGCATTTGTAGTTGAACAATCAATAGTTATATCATGTTACATATTATTATTTCCTGGTTATTGTCTTCATTTGAGTGTTTAATAAAGAAGGAACTACAACTCACAAATGAAGGGTACAGCCATTGATTCAGATTTTAAGGCTGGATGACACAAGGTTTTAATATGGATTTTGGTATGGGATGACACACATTTTTGATCCAGATCTTGAGGCATAGTGGTCATGAAAATATTTGGTCCAAAAACATTATAACAAAGACTTGGTAGTACAAGCCTTTAATCCTAAAAGACAATTTGGAAAGCTGATCTCTGAGTTCAAGGTCTGTCTGGTACAAAACAATTTCCAAGTAGAGAAAGGTCCAGGATAGATAATACAGGCTTTAATTCCAAAGCTCAGGAGACAGTCATGTAGATGGCTGAGTTGAAAGTCAGTCTAAAGAACAATTTTCAGGACAGTCAAGTTTAAGCATTGAATGAAATTGAAGACAAAAATCTAGATTAAGATGTAATCAAAATGGAAGTATGTTCAATCCCCAGCAAGCTACAAACCCCAGAAACTTCAGCTTCATGTCTCTGACTTTATAATCAAAATAGACGAAGTTACTGGGGCAATTGATTCTGGATAGCTAATACTAAGAAATTAGCAGTGATTGTGAAGAAACCAGCATCGTTGAGTTAAAATCTTTTGGGAAATGCTTTTTGAGAGCACAAAGCTCTATTCCAGAGACAGACATCATGCTGCTATGCAGACGTGGTAATATGTAAGAATCATCCAAGTGGTACAGGTTTTTAAGGCATAAAGGAATCATTGAAGGTAGGTGAAGCTTGGACTGTGAGAATCTAGGGGAGGCCATTGGTGAAAGCATATCCTCAGTTGCAGCTGAAGGCCCAAGACTGATAGGATCATATGAAGAATTTGGTGGTTTTCACTATGAAAGGAGCTTTTGAAGTCTACTAGAGAAGTCTAGTTGCAGCCAACAACCCCAGCATATTGGAGGTGACACTAAGAACTGCCTCTGCAATGGAGTAGAGCCATTCAGAGCCCCGAAGATCATGTATGAATCCCAGACATTAGAATAAGAAGCTGTGAAGTTGAGGTTGTCTTGGAGACCCCACAATGATGGAAATGCCAAAAGCCATTGAATACCTGAAAAAGAATGCAGGTAACAGGGTGGAACCAGTCCAAGCGGAAGAACTATGTGGCAGTCAAAAAAGCTTGAAGGAGTTGAACATAAACTGACATTCCAAAACATTTCTGAATCTCAAGTGAGTCATCTGTCTTTGATTTTTATCTTATAGTGGCTAGACATTAAGGGATTATATGAGTCTCAGAAAAGACTTTGAACTTTAGACATTTAAATACATTTGAAACTATTATAAACAACGAGGACTTTTGATATTGATCTAAACCTATTTTGAATTATCTTATGTCTACAAACCTATGGGGGTCAGGGAGTGGAAAGTGGTAGTTTGAATAGATTTGGCCCCCATACAATCATGTATTTGAAACTTTGGCCTCAAGCAAAGTGTGTGGTGTGGCTTTCTTGTTTCCTATGCTCAGGATCTGCTCAGAGTGGAATGAGAGCCTCCTCCTGGCTGCCTTTGGATTAAGACATAGAATTCTTGGCTCCTCCAGCACCATATCTGCCTGGACACTTCCATGCTTTCCACCATGCTGGTAATAGACTGAAGCTCAAAAACTGTAAGCCAGCTCCAATTAAATATTTTATGTATAAGAGTTGCCTTGGTCATGGTGTTTCTTTACAATAATAAAACCCTAATTAAGGCAATATTGTTTGCTGAAAGAAATCTGGCATGATTGTACAAATTGGTGCAACAATTCCTGTCACAATTATTTTATAGTACTCTAATAATTTGCATATTTCCTAAGAATAAGCAATGTCCATTGAAAGTAAAGACTATTTCTGAAAATTCCCATTTTTTGCCCCTAAGGCCATTGCATCAGTCTAATTCTGCAGCTGTATTCAGGTCCTTTCCCCTGGGGAATCAGCCTCAGAGCCATCTTATAGCCTTTCTTTTGTTGGCAGATAGAAAAGTTGCAGTTAAGATTATCTTCCTTGGAGAATCTAAGAGAAATATATCTTGATTTAGCTCATATCTGCTTTGCTGTAATACCCTCATGTCCATATTTCATGAATTAAAGGAACACATGAAAATGGGTTTCCAAACACTTTCAAACCCAAGATTTCATATTGATGTTGTGGTGATTAATGTAAAACTCAGATTTCCTCAGTGGTTGCTACAAATTCTTCACTGATAAGGGATACCTTCAACTCTATCAGTATTTCATTGTTCATGCCCTGACTTCATGATCAAGTCAATAAAATGGAAACAATATAGCAGGCAACAGTCCTCCAGTATGTTTTTTTAAGTTTCTTCCATGGGAGAGACAGCCTTGGATTTGTCTTCTTGCTAGAGAACTGTGGTCTATAAACTAGTCAGCTCATTTTGAGTTCAATTTAAGTGGAACTAGTCAAATGACAATTGGCTTATATTTCTTTCCTGCACTTGTTCAATAGCACAAGCTCACATAAATTATTTCAGTGTTACTTTGTAGTTCTTCATGGAATTGCTTTCCACCTTCAAGAATTTCTCTGATACCACTCAAGCTAACATGAGTATTCTGGTTTTTATAATCTTGTTCTGTTTTTGTTAGACCCTCCTTTTCTATTCACCCTCATATTCAAATCAAAGCCATTTTACTAGCAAGTTATGTTCATAGTTATGAAATTATGTTTTTCATTTTACAAATTTAAAGACTGATACAATTACTCTCTAGTATCTGGCTAGTAATTGGCCATGAAATGGGAAGTCCCCAATATGGAATCATAATAGTTTCTCTTGTTTCCAAACATATAAAAATGTGTATGCTTATAGAGATATGGCACAGATGAATACTATAGCTCCCAATTATGCATGCTATGATATGGTATATTAGAGATATTATATGGATAATTTAATGAGGAATATCAGCATAAATATGACCTACATAATATCAATATCAGTTAAAATGCTAATATATACAAGTAAAATTTCATAAGACCCACATGACTAGATGAAGAAATACAGTGAATTCAGAAAATACTAAATTTGACTCTAGTACTCCAGCTTTATTGTTATTTTGGTTTTTGGGCTTATTAATGCCCATTTTAATAATGCTTTTCTATTGAGAACTGTCTCAACTCTTTCCCTCCTTTTGTTCATCTCATCCCTCAGTATTATTTTATTTTTTAATTTTTTAATTTGTTACTAATTCACTCTGCATCCAAATATTAGCTCCCCCTCTCCTTGCAGCACCCTCTCATGCAGTATTTCTCCCATTCCTCCCTCTCCTTCTATTTTCAGAAGGGGGAGCACCCCCTAGGTTTCACACCTGCTTCACCATCTCTCACCTCTAGCACATAAGGTCACTGCAGGACTAGGTACATCCTACTCCACACAGGTCAGACAAGGCAGTCCATTTAGGGAAACACTATCAACAGGCAGGAAGGTAGCAGATTGAGGAAGAACCCTGACACCTGTTCTGGGAACCAAGCTGCTCATCTTCTACATTTGTGCAGCCCTTGCTTGTTCTTTGGTTGGTGATTCAGTCTCTGGGAGCCCCCAAATGTCCAGGTTAGTTGACTCTGTTGATCTTCCTGAGGAGGCCATGTCCTCCCAACTCTTTCATAAGACTCCTGGAGTTCCACCTAATGTTTGGCTGTGGGTCTCTCTATCTCTTTTTGCATTTATTGACTGATACATTGATTTCTTCAAATACATCTTCTATGTCTGAGATTTTCTCTTTGATCACTGGCATTTTGCTGGTGATGTTTAAGTCTGTATCTTATGTTCTTTCTTCTAGGCCTTCCATCTTCTGGATTGCCTCAGTTTGTGTTTTATTTACTGTTTCTATTTCCCTTTTCAGGTCTTAGACAGACTTATTTATATTTTTTACCTGATTGATTGTATTTTCCTGCATTTCTTGAGGGGATTTATTCATGTACTCTTTAACAGACTCTATCATATTTATAAGATTAGATTTAAGATCATTTTCTTGTGCTTCAATTTTATTAGGATATCCAAGGTTTTCTATAGCAGGATAGCTGGGCTCTGGCGGTGCCATATTGCCCAGGCTCTTATGGATTGTGTTCTTACCCTGTCCTTTATGCATTTTGTTTTCCCTGGTGCTGGCTGGATTATCTTGATGGCAGCAGGACTTCTCAGGGAGGAATAGGGAGCTGAAGGCCAAACAATGGAGGTCAGAGTACCAAACTCTCCTGGCTGTGCCTCAAGCAGACCCTACTGGCAAGGTATTGCTAARGCAGGGTTCCAAACTAGTTTGTCTAGGGGCACCTAAAAGCTTCCTTGTGGTATCAAGACACTCTCGAGCTCCAGCAATTCTCCTCAGGACCTAAGAGCAAGCCCAGAGCTAAACAATGGAGTTCAGGCTCAACAGGGAACTCACCTTTCCATTGTTTGCTTTATTAAATTTATTTCTTAGTAAATATTTTAAGATCTCCACCTAGCTGAAATGAGTGAGAGAAATGAAATGACTTAGCAGGTAGATATGCTAGCCAACAAGACTTATGCCAAGTTCGATAACTGAGATTCATTCAGCTTGTCTTGTATGCTTAGGAAGTGTCCATCCCATACAAGCTGCTCATCTTGTTGGTTATCACATAGTATTGGCATCTCCAAAAATGTGGAGGTGTAATCATCATTGTGATGGAAAACCTTAGGAAAACTAAAGATTTATTACTACAAAACAACAGATCTTTCTAGTGAAAATTTTGGCATTACAAAGAAGCTCTGCTACTTGTCTTTACTATTGGATCATAATAATGTTTTGTGATTTTTATTTAAGGGCAGAATGAATACTTGAAGATTAATTGTAAACTATCATATAATTTTTTCTTAAAATCTACTTATTTATTCATGAGTATTTGCCTGTGTTGCATATAAGAAGGCGTAGATGACAATAGTCAGATCATAAGTTGCTTAAAGTTGCTTAAATTTTCTACTTATTAGCTTCAACATATACCTCCCATATAAAGATAGTATTAGGTAAGCCCAAAACCACACTGATAAATTCATATTTATCTAGTCATTATAAAAATAATTTTAGATAGGTACAAGTAAGTATGGATGTTATAGGTTTAGGTCACATGATGTCAGTATAGTAATCATTTAGTTCCTAAAGTCTTTTCAAAAACTTGAAAATTATCGTAAATTGCCATAATAAAGCAATATAACTTTACCAATATAAACACAATGTTCAGGAAATGACATTTATACAATAAAAGGTATAGTGAGAAAGGAAATTATCTAAAGCTAACAGGAACTAATTACTTATATTAAAACATAGTAATTATAATTCAATATANTTAGTAATATTGGCATAAAGCCAACTTGCAAAGGAAATTCTGTCTTTAAAATGAAAGAAGAAAGGAAGGAAATAAAAACATATAAATTATTTGGAGAATCAACTAAATTTTGGCATCTCTCATAATGGTTAGATACTAACTATTCAAAAAATTGTGATGACAAGAGATAGTTAACAATGGCCATATCTCCAWTTTTTTCTGAATAGAAATTCTCAAGGGGAGGGAAAATAATCATCAAAGGTGGAACTTTATRTTTACATAATCACTAGGACCTCATCTAGATTCTTGGTGATGGTGTAGAATGGGTAGGAGTCATTTTATTTTATTGTTTTTTTCTGTCTCCTAAATAATATGTAATTTCTCCATGCCAAGAAATAAATTGAAGGGATTTGAAGGGATTTGCTTATCAGTGCAATACCACATAGCATTACATTCCTCCTGCTTTGGGGAGGGTACATTGAAGTTTGGTTAATCTTCTGTGCCTCAATACTCCTCTTCCCTGTCAGGCTGCCTTGGACAACAGATAGATTAATCTCCTTTGCACCCACTCTTTTGTACTTCTCCTCTGCCCTATTCTCTTGATCTACCCTTCCTTTTTAAACAGATGGAAGAGAAACCTTGAAAGTAAAGAAAAAGAGAACAAAACACCAAGTCCCGCTTTACACATCTCTGAAGACCTCGATCACAACAGGAAAGACCCCAATCTTTAGCACAATATATAGCTCAGAATGGCTTGACTTTTCTGCCATTAGTTAAATCTGGAATCTGSAAAGGGATTTCTACAAAGGCTAATTCATTAGCAGGAGTTATTATAAGCCATGTCATTCCTTATCCCTCTCTACTGTGTACATTATAGAAAAGAAAATTGAAGGTGGGCAGATTTCAGAGGGAGGCACAATTTTTTGGATCCATGTRTAGTCTGCTCTTTTGAGTAACAAGAAATAAATGTTTATTACAATAGGTATTCTATGTTAATTGGAAAATTATAACAAAGCTCTCACAGGGTTGCAAACCACCCATGGAGTTTATTTTTCCTATCTCACATTCAACAGTTTGTAAACCCCATAGGGGCAAAGATTGAGCCTGGCAGATGTCCAGCACAGTATTTGATTGCCATATCATATCATGAGCAATTAATACATATTTGGGGTGGAGATGAATAATTAAGTAAATGCAAATGTAAACAATCTAGATCACATATCTAGATCACATGTGTTTTGAACTGGGGGTCAGTGAGTGAAGAGTCTAGTTTAGAGTAAAAGTAGTTAAGCCAGGAATGGCCCACTTAACTTATTCCTATTCCACATGAATGTGAACCAAATACACATTCTAAATATGTCTTATCTGGCAATTCATTACCATTGGGGGCAAAGAGAAGAAAAACCCCCAGCGTGGCAGAGAGTGAAAATTCACAATACTTTGCTAYAATCCAGACAGTTGGGCACAAAAAAGAAACAATGGTCACTGAAGATCGCCTCTTCACTAGACTGTAATATTATCTCTTTGGCTTCATCATTTATGCTTACCTCATGCTATGCTCATGGTATCTGAGTACAGCCAGCTAAAATTATTTATGTTTCATTTTGTCATACAATGCCAGCCTCCTCTATTAAAGATGACAACACATGCTCAACCCAAATATAATGAGAGACTAGGTGATGTATTCATTCATCTTGCTGCCTTCTGACCTTGTTTCTATATTGGGAATGAATTCACTGAAATGATGGGACTAGAGGAGAAGTAATAAACTAACAATTCCTAACTTCCCAAGCTTCATTATTTTAAATATCTATGATATAATGTAAAAAAATCAGGAATGTGTGTATGTTGATATTGACCAAAGATAAGAGTAAGTGATGGCAAAAATTTAGTGAATAAACGTTACTCTCTGAACTTAAAGTATTCACACTTTTATAATCTCATTTGAGATCATAGGCTAACCTATACTCACTAGACTGTTGGCAACTGAAAAGTAACTCTGATATCCATTATTTAAATACAGAATGAATGTTCTTAAGGCAGGTGCATTGGCCTCTACTGCTGGCCATGAGACACTTCAATCTCCAACTCTTACTCTTGGAATAGAAATATAAAGGGAAAATGCTTAAGCCAAAAGCATTTGAAAGGATTTAATTCTGTTTAGCATGGAGCAGCTGCTGAGATATATGGCTGTTTTCTGTGGGACTTTGGAATATTTATGGGCTTTTCTTTTTTCCCTTTTCACTGGAAGAATGGAGATCATCATTCAC
>BDUI01004166.1:54568-68258 GCA_002335545.1 Apodemus speciosus
TCAGGCCACCAGCTCCAAGATGGTGGCGGGTCTCGGGGCTCTGTCTAACCACGGGATTCCCTGCAGGAATGGAGCTTCCCTGGTTGGACTGCTGGAGCCTAGATGGTGGCGCTCTCAGTCCACAGGGCTCTGTCCGGTTAGCTGTCTGTGGTGCCCCGAGGCAAGGTGGCGGCCTCCGTTGTAATCCAGGCACAGACCCACGAGCGAGTTGGTGC
Organism: Apodemus speciosus; assembly: GCA_002335545.1. Taxonomy (NCBI): domain Eukaryota; kingdom Metazoa; phylum Chordata; class Mammalia; order Rodentia; family Muridae; genus Apodemus; species Apodemus speciosus. The sequence goes on from BDUI01004166.1 coordinate 54,784, forward strand.
AGAGACTGCCCCCTGAGCTGATCTGGCTCTGGGTGTAGGCAAGAGCCTGACAGGGTAGTCGATGTTAGACTAGAACTCTGTCCACGCCCCTGGCCCKTCACTGGTGTCTTTAGCTCCTGCCCCTACTCCTTTCTCACAGCTAAGGCCTGCCRTTTGTCTTCACTTTCAAATCTCTTCTCGGAATGTTACCCTTCCCCCTGGGTCACCCTGGAAATATTGTAATAGGTGTTAGAATATTTCCCAGGTTCTTTCACCAAATCCAGACTCTGTGATCACTAAGGACACTGTTTCAGTGTGATAAGTCTGCTCACCCACCTCCATTCTAGCTCAAATGCCAAAACTATCACATTTAACACAAACCAGATCTGAAGTAGCAGATCATGGTGGAGGGACAATTCTGTTTCAAGGCCAACCCTAGAGCTGTGTGGAGTCACACAAAAGCAGGCAGAGCCTGAGGCAGGACGCACCCTTAGCACAAGCTCTGACTGCTGCTGTCTTAGCTTGGTCATGGCCAGTATCCTGAAGAAAGAAGAGAAAGAATAGCAAAGCATTCCAACATAATGCCAACGGATTCTGTGCCATGGATACCCTGTAAAACCCAGCAGCTTCTCCTTCCCACTGGTCCGTGGGGCACTGAGGGAGAYGTCACAAYACTAACAAGTGTTGYAATACTAGCAAGACTACTAATGCTTCAAGCAAGAAAGGCTCCAGGCTAACACATCAAAATCTTTGGGCTACAGAAACATCTACCATTAGTTTGATACTTCCATAGTTGCTCTGAAAGAATGTGTGTATTTTATTATTTAAAACATTATTAGACCAGCAAGATGACTCAGTACATAATGTACTTGCACTTCCTGAGAAAGCCCGGCAAGCAACCTGAGTTTGATCCTCAGGATCCACATACAAGTGGAAAGAAAGAACAAACTTCATTAAAAAAAAAAAAAACAGAAAACAAAAACAAAAACCTTCTCAGCTGCAGAAAGCACAAGACACTTGCCTGCTGTGGGGACACCCAGTTAACTATAGCAAAGGATTTTTGAAAGAACTTTACAGATGAAGCTAGGAAACAGGACTCTTGGAGTTGAAGTCAGCGACATTAAACCCAAAAAGAACTTGACAATGGAATACAGAATAAACATCAGGATGGGGTGTACACACATCCCTTGANGACGCTGTGCCCTGGCTTAGGTTGTAAAAGCCTGTTACGTGGGGGAATTTAAGGCACATACAGTTGTTACGTTGTTCTCTTAAAAGGCAAGTTAGACAGGCTGAGAGTACACAACAAGAAATCATCTCAATTACATAGTCTTTTAAGTGACCTCAAGACGTATTATTAACTCAGAAGTTCCAGTCTTTTTGAATACAACAGACATTTTCATAAAATGTATTGCYACACCTAAATGTTTGAGTATTTAGGGTTATTTTCATTGGTTATATATTTGTTGTTATTTATATATTTAGCATTTTGACTATTTAATACCACATTATTATTATTGTTTCTATTTATAGATTATTGTAACTACAGTTATTTTTAATACTTTTGCTTTTTATACTTATTAAGTGATGTACACACCCCTATTACAGTGTTCGAGTGTGCTAAATCTGATTGTCTCCTCCTGATAACTCATTGCGATAAACACGCTGCACTTTCACTSGTCCTCCTCTTGATACTGTTGGTGTCCCGCTGGGGGGGGTGCGGGGGAGGGGGTGGCGTTCATTCCGGGTATCCGTTCTGCATATTCACTGTTGCTGTCTACACTGCACATTCAGTTGTCACCACATGCCATCAGTACTTTCCTACTCTCTAAAAGCAACGTAGGACACACTAGTGGGTGTCTCTCTCATACCGTGCCTGCACTTTTCAGGTGGCTGGTTCACCAGCCACTGGGACCTCACTTAGTGCCTGGTGTTCAAATGTGTTTGCGCATAGTTGAATATAGCGTTAGTGGCCAGAAAGAAGAGAAAGCATGACAACATTCGTTTCTAAGCAGGCCAGTCAGACTAGTTTATTATTTTGGCTTAAATATTTTGTAGCAAAGTTTATGCTCAAAATATTTTCACTATAACTAATAGTCTATTTACACCACACATAGCTTTCAAGAATGTTTATCAAAAAACCAAGCACAAAGCTGGGTGCCTTTCTTTTGCACATTCTGTCCATGTTCTGGGTTTCCATTTTCCTGTGTGCGGTCTCTCCTTTCTGTCCTTCCTCCTCCTTGTCTTACACTCTCAAAGGTGGGAGAAGGAACAGGCAGCTGGCCCGAGCACGTCGGAGGGGAGGAGAAATGGAGAGAGCCTTTAGAATAGAACAGTCCAACAGTCGGTCCTTACTGGGGTGTAACTGCAGTGCTCCTGATTCACCAAAGAAGTGGAGGGAAGACAGCTGACACGAGGTAGTGACAGCAGAAGACAGAAGGGTAACCGGCTTCAGTCTCGTCTCCAGGGCAGAATAAGTCAGTCAACGTAGGCAGACTTTAGTTGATGACAGATTCTGTAGTAAACTGCACTTGTGATGATGTCTACAGGTTTTCAATAAAATGCCAATTCCAAACACGCTTCCTTCCTTGTCTCTGCAGTAGAAAATAGTAGTTCAGCACCACTGAAGAAAATCGTACCACAATGTAACTTTAAAAAATTATTGTCAAGTTCTGTGCCAGTCAAAAAGGAAAGGGACCAGAAGTCATAGGTCACACTTACTGTTTTTAATGTCAGAACAGCAAAGTCGCCTGTAAGAAAAGAAAGCACCAACTGAACATGGTTCCTCCTCTCTTTTTTTTTTTTCAGAAAGTGCCAGAAAAAAACAAGAAGGTATTGTGGGCAGTTCCCGGGTATGTTTCGCACAGCATACTCCATCTCTTCCAGCAGAAAGTCCTCGGCCACTAAAACTGAGAAGCATCCTTGACATGAGTCCTTTTACAGTGACAGACCACACCCCAATGGAGATTGTGGTAGACATCTTCCGGAAGCTCGGTCTGAGGCAGTGCCTTGTAACTCACAACGGGTAAGCCTAACCCCGCAGAAATCAGCTCGCTCGCTCRCTCGCTGTAATTGATGCTCCTGACTAAGGAGTCTTTTCAGGGTAGAGTGCAAGCAAGCTTCCAGGTGGGAGTGTCTGCTTATGCTGATAAACGTAGGGTCACACTTGCCTGAGAGTAAGGGGGTGCCAGCTCTGTCCTCCTTGTCAAGGGTCTTAGATTTCAGAGTCAGAGAAGTAGGTAGGGAGACATCTCCACATGAAAAGCTTTGTGACCGTGAGGTGTCTCTTTCCTGGGGGTAAGGAGCATTGACAAAACCATTTTCTCTTTGTATATCCTTTTTATGTATAGGGTTTTTTTTTTTTTTTTTTTTTTACATCTTTCTCTAGATATTGTGGTATGCGCTATTTGAGCCAGTATTTGTCATTAATGAAATATGTGAAAATTTTCAGTTTAACTAAAAATCTTTAACAGTGTGGTTTTTCTTATCTATCTATCTATCTATCTATCTATCTATCTATCTATCTATCTATCTATCTATCTATCTACCTATCTATCTATTTATTTTGGTCTACTTTCTCTAAAACAAATCAGACCCATAAACTGAACTGTTAATTACTTAAAAACATTTATGTATTGAGGGCCTTTTATTTCCATTATTTTATTTTTCTTTGCTGAATTTTAAATGTTTTATTTGTTGATTTTGTCGCTGAGTCAAGGCCTCACTGTAGTTGGAGCTGGCCTTGCGTCTGTGACCCTGTGAACTTCAGGGTCACTGGGATGACAGGCATCTGCTTTCTTGCCAGTGACTTGTTGGAATTCATAGAACATTATTTCATGTGACGTCTTGCAATAGAAATGCTCGGGAAGGGGAACAGATGTTTGTCTGGGTTTGCTATGATAGCTCGCCCTGAATAACATGAAGCTGATTAAATAAATACCGTAGCAAACACATCAGAGAATTACAAATAATGTTATCTTTTTAAAGTTTTGTGTGAAGCCTTGTCGGTAACAGAACACATGAGTCCTCTCTAGGAAAAGGTGGCATTGAAAAACAGAAAACAACAACAGTAACAACAACAACAACAAAAAAAACCAAAAAGGAAGACAACTTACTGAACACTGTCACACCTTTCCCTGTAATCCTGAAGTTCAGCAAAATAGGTAGGGCAGGTTCTATTTGACAAGGGTAATGATTTTGTCAAATTAACTCTCCAGCTCACAAAACCAGAATCCTGCTCTAGCATAGTTTACTGACAGAATATTCTTTCTTCGTGATTTCTTAATCTCTTAAAACATTTTCTGGGCCTCTACATTATACCATATTGGGTTAGGAACAGCAGTATTATAGATATTTATTCTTCTATTTAAAACAAAAGGAACCAGAAAGTGGGAACCTTAGAGCCATGTTGGGTGTTTCCCTTCTGGAGTGTGATAGAAATAAATCAAAGTTGATTTATAAAATTCCATTGTCTACTGTTTTATTTGTTTGCTCTTATCTAATTTTTAAAAATGCTACCAAATTTCTTTGTTTAGAATTTAATAAACAGTAATTAAATGATGTGTTCTGTAAAGCTTTGCCTTAGGCCCTTTGAGTCATTATATGGCTTGCTTGGAGCCGAATGTGAATTTTGTTAAGCCAGTGTTGGCTTTGCGTTCTCTGTGCCTGGCTTAGGTTCTCTTCTGCACTGACAGACAACAGTTCTTTTAGGTTCTGTTCTTGTGGTTAAATTAGCCCACTGTGCAGATTAATTTCTATATGTCACTTTACTGGTTGGGCARTATAGACCCTAAAAAGGATTGAATTATTTTTTAGGGGGACAAGAATTAGTTACATACAGTTTCATCCGCCGCCGCTGCTGCTGGCATATATACAAAGTAAAGGAGCTCTCCTCCAGGGTCACGGTTTACAGTCTCGGCCATATTTTCCTTAGTTCACAGAAAGTAAATGTATTTGGAAAGAAAAAGATGATTTGTGGAGGAAACTCTTGACTTTATTGTCTGTGAACTACTTAAGTGGGATGGTGTTTTATTCTCAAAACTGGCTAAAACTGAGAAAGCACCCTTTAAAGTGAAGAGCACAAGGTTCTGGGTAGCTTCATGTAGTACCTTAGCAGTGGAAAAGGCCTATTTGGGGGAATTGAAATGCAGCAGACCCGGGACTAGAGGCACAAGTGGATAAAGAATGGAGACGTAATAGAAAAGAGACAGAGTGTCAGGTCAGCATTGTCCCGTATTTTATATGCTGACAGAATGTCTCCGTTTGTTTACTAGTTCCTGTAGTTTAAAGGTCAAACAGGATAGTAATAGAAGTTGCTAGAAATTTATGTGACTAATAAGTTTGAGAAGTATTGAATTAAGTTATAGCTGAGGTTTGCTTTGGAACTTTGAAGTTGTTGATGGCTTTTGATTCCCCAACTGACAGTAAGGAAATCATAGCTTACCTAGTTTGCCTGCAAATGCTGACAGTTTTGGTGGGGTGAAACAGGTTTGCACTGTTGGGATTGCTGTTTCTTAGAACATACTTTGGGAAATGCCAGTTTCTAAAGCCTTACTAACTTCCACATCATTAATTGTTAGCCCAAAAGGAAACTTGAGATTACTGATAAATCAGAAACATTTTGCGTTGATTTTTTTTTTCATTTCATTCTTTAAAACTGAAAGAGCAACCTTGAAACTAATTTCATATTCATAAGTCAGTCTTGACTGTTAGAGAGGAACTTTGTGACCAGGTTTACCTCTCCTAAAAATGCTGCATGAAAAGTTCATAAATGATCCAGTGTATATAATGTGTACACGTGTGCCCTCCTAAGTGCGCTGCCCTGTGTGTGCAAAGTGCCCTGTGCCTCATCCTGCCACACATTGACCGAGCTTACTAATACAAATGGGAAACTGAAAGTAACCATTCCACTTAACCTGATAAAAAGTGTGCACACGGGCCAGACTGCTCTTACTGTATTTAAATGCTAAGAATTCTGCACTTCCTAACCACAAACTCTATTAACTTTATAGCTTTAAAAAATAACCTTGTTTTTTATTATCATATATTAATTCTACAAAATCATAGATTTCGTTACATTTCATACATGTGTACAATATAATTTAAAGATATTCACTACCACCCCAAAGCTAAAAACAACAACAAAATCTCTCAAAAACCCCAAATATTTTGCCTAAGGACATTTCTCTAGTGGACAAAATGCTCATTTTATACAGTATAGTTTTTCAGCTTTCTAGAGAGGTTGTTCACACGTTCTGAAAACTTCACAGCATTGTTTTAAACAAAATAATGTGAATATGCTTCCTGACCCTCTAGCCCAGCCATTGTTTTATGAGGGAAATGTTTCTAAATATTTTGAGACTGCTTTCAAGTCTCATAGTGACTCTTTGTACAAAATTTTGGTGGGGTATGGTGGCACACACCTTTTAATTCCAGCACTCAGGAAGCAGAGGCCACTCTGAGTCCAAGAGCAGCCTGGTCTACAGAGTGAGTCCCAGGGTTACACAGAGAAACCCTGTGTCAAAGAAAAGAAAAAGAAAGGAGAGGAAAGAAAAGGAACAAAAAAGGGAAAGGGGGGAATAAAAGAAGGGAAAAGAGAAAAGGAAAGAAAAGAAAGGGGAAAGAAAGGAAGGAGGGAAGGAAGAAAAAGAAAAGAAAGAAAAGAAATTAGATATTTACAAGGCACTTAACAGGACAGTTGACTTAAGCAGAAAGATAGTTAAGAAGTTCCTGATTATTCTAAAGGCATTTTAGAAGGGCTTCTGAGATTTATATCACCACATACTGAGGCCAGTTATGTTTGTAAAATAACTATCAAGATATTTAATAATTAAAAAAATCTAGTTACAGGTATCTTCATGAGAATTTATGGGATTCATTTTGTAAGATGTGATGGTAATGACATATAAACTGAGAAAAATTACTTAGAAAAATATGCATTTAAAACTCATTATGATGTCTACTCATGAATGTTTTATTAACATAAGAAATGGGACTCAATTCCTGAAAATGAGGTCAGTAGCATTTATATGTATACTTCCTTAACTGGCTTTCCAAATGACTAGTAGAAGTCTAGGAGACTTCTCCAGGCCTCCCTGGGCCTTCAGACCAAGCCCCTCCTCCCCAGCACACAAACACTCAGGCAGATCCAGATCACTCTAGGTCGTTAACTCAGAAACTGAAAACTGGCCGTCCAGGGAAAGGGCACTGAAAAGCAGTCCCAGTGTAGAGGTGTGTAGCTGTGTGCCATTAAGTTTCTTTTTTACTTTTACTTTGACTCATCTTCATAGTTAAAATTTAGTCATACTTTCATTATTTTGATTTTTATTTTAAAAATAAACTCCACCATTAAAAATAGTATTGTCACCTTTTAAGTTAGTAGAATGTCTGAAAATGGAACCTAGATTCCTAAATCATCTTATTTTTAATCTCAAGTCCATGAGAAGCATTCTTACAGTTTATGTTTTATTTCCTTCTCTTTATCATTATGATTGGAACCTCTTCCAGTTGAATTTCTCACAGTTATTAGATACTAATCTGTTTCAGGATTGTCTTGGGGATCATCACAAAGAAGAACATTTTAGAGCATCTCGAGCAACTAAAGCAGCACGTGGAGCCCTTGGTGACTAGCTGTGTCAGCTCTCCTCACTAGACACCCTAGAAGTCAGGAGCATGAAACTTGTGAACTGCTCACCTCTCTGCCACTCCCCCATGCTGCCAGTCACACTTGGGTCTGCCCAGATGTCTGTGAGACAAGTTTAGATACACTGTCTAAAACCCCATTCTTAGAGAGTAAGCAGCAGGTAACATCTCCCATCAGAATTAGTTACAGTTAAGTCCTGCCCATAGTCCGGGTAATGCAGACACATAATTGGACTCGTTTGAGCCTGAAGTCTGTCTACCCTAGTGGATTCACCAGTCTCAGAAGACTCCTGACTGGTTAAAAAATGCTGGCCCTGTCCACCCCAGCCCTTCATCCCCACTCCCCCCCCTTTTTTTTTTTTTTTTTTTTTTCTTCCTCCTAATCTGTGGTCATGTGAACCTAAGCTCCTTTGTGACTTGAACTGAGCTGAGCGAGTAGTGCTGGCCATGTGCATTGTTAACTGGCACTCCAGCTGGAGCGCAGTGCGGAGATCTGCTCTCAAAGCATTTGTTCTGTCTCTGCCACACTTAGAGATCCTCACAGGCAAAATGTGTGTCCTCCAGTTCCTTAGTGGATTGTCCACAGCTGCTGTATATGCCCCTTTGTATCATGCTTCTAGACTGTCATAAGTAGCTTTAGTTTTAACAGGCTTTATGTCTTAGTGATGTCATTGAGATTACAGATAGTTTTGATTTGTGCATAACAAATTGTGTGACTTTAACAATTAATAGCTCAAATTATTTTGACCTGCAATTCTCATAACTATATGAAGCCTGTCCTCATTTGTTTAAGTACACAACTATGTATTCCTGTTGTATGCTAATATTTCACAAGTGTTTCATGCATCCTTTTTAAAACTACTAACCAAATATAGTAGCTTCTCATTCATTCTGCTTTCTGCTTCACGTGTAATAATCTTTTAGGACTGCCTCTTGATTTCTCACCTACTTTTTAATGTAAACATTAACATTCAAAACTTTCAATAAAAGCTGTATCTTCTTTTGGGGGAGCACAAAATTGAACAGCAAAACCCCTAAGTCTGCTTTCAGAACCCTGGGTTACCTGCAGGACTCGCCTCACATTGTCAAGTCTGGGAGGCGGAGCCCTGTGCTGACCACAGTTTATGTGTCATCTCAATTGTATGTGCTTTCAGGAATATTCTGCATACAACTGGGCAAATTATTTCTTAAAAATTTGGTTCTACAAAATATTGTGGTTTTAAATTGTTTTCTAATATAATGGCAAGAGGTCCCTTTTTCAAACTCAATCAGTATTGTTTTCTGTTCCAACATCTTCCCAGTTTTTGCTACTTTTTTGTTGACATACTTGAATCAAAATAGCTCTGCTTCAATGAGGCCGTCCGTCCTCAGTCCCATTGGGAAGGACCTTACACTCTGAGTGGCCACAGTACTTTGTCAGAGGACGGTTGCTGGGTAATTTCATTGTCTTTGCAGTAAAACACTTTTTAAAATATGCATAATCAGGCCGCTTGCTTTGCTCTCTATTCCTGTCAACAAAAAGGATTTATCCATAGATTTAGCTCCTCTTGTCTTTTCCCTTTTATTTTAATAGCTCTTTCTGTTTGTCCTTTTCAGACGCCTCCTTGGCATTATAACAAAAAAAGATATCCTCCGTCATATGGCCCAGACGGCAAACCAAGATCCCGCCTCAATAATGTTCAACTGAGCCCTGTGGATGAGGCCAGAGAGGAGGCAGAAGAGGAAGTGCGTTTGTTGAATAGCACAATTCTTTAATCTGCAGGACTCGTCCACTTTTTTCTTCTTTCAAAAAAAAAAAGCAAAGGAAATACAAGACAAGCTTTTGCAACCTGGTTTGCAAATCATGCTGGGAGAACAGAGGGATTGTTGGGGAGGGAGAAGGAAAAGAGTGAGGTGTCTCCCTAACTAACCGGTACAGGAACCCATCTCATGTTGTTGTGCACTGTCTGCATTCACTGAGGCTATGCAGTGAGCGTGCAGGCTTGAGCCGCCCTGGAGCCTTCACTGGAACCCTCAAGCATCTGGCTGTTATGTCAGCACCACAGAGACGCGTTATCAGTCCCTATTTCTGGAGGGATTACTTTGAATTGAGCCATCTATTAAGACTGCAAGGTCTTGCCCTTTTATATCAGAACTGTTCTGTTTAACTCATGAATTGTATAGTTAAGCATCACCTTTCTACATTCCAAAAGAGCTTCTCTCTCCTCCCTCCCTCCCCCCTCCCCTTCCCCATCCCGAGCTGTAACAAAACCTCTTTGGTGTGTCCTTCTGAAGCAGTCCTTTCTCATATTGAGATGTACTGTGATTTTATTGACCTTTCATCACAAGAAGGGGATGTTTCTTGTGCCATTAACCACGTGGTCTGTACCATCACGAAGGCTTGGGGGTGTGCACACGGCACTGCTGCACAAGCACGTAAAGTCTGTACCAACACAGAGTCTCGGGGGTGTGCACACGGCACTGCTGCACAAGCAGGTAAAGTCCTGGGTGTGAGCGAAATCCCCCAGCTTGTGTGCTGTGTGGGTCAGAATCAAAAACAAACTTGACTCTAATCAGTTTTATCTTTTCCTCTCAGACTGTATGGATAATGTGACCTAGTCTTATGCAAATTTTCTACTTCTGAAATTATTACTATGACAGAAAAGTGCTGTTCAGCATAATTAAAGCAAATGCTGCTGCCGTGACCGTGAAGAGAAGGATGGATTCTGTTTAGCTGTTCTTGGTATTAATTGCATGTTAAACACTGGAACTTTTTTCTTCAGATTAGATGATTCTTTTATTTCAGGATRTTTCACTGCTGACACTGGAGATGAACTGTAATTCATAACTTGCACTAAATGTATATTTCTTTTCTTAAAAATTTACCATTTTTATTTATATTTTTATGGATTAAAATTTATAAAATGCAGATCAGTTAATATTGCACTTAAATAATTTTACCTTTTTAATGTGACTTTTATTTTCATAGACTAATTCTGACTTACAAACATGGAGGTATGAGTAAAGCTTACCATGGGTGGGCACGGGTTTAGGAAGAGGTGGTCACGAGTGTGATCCAGAGCACACGGGCCCTTCGGATGTCTCACTGCCGTCTCCTGGGGCATGCCCTCTGACCTGTCCGTTCTGGCCACAAACTAGAAAGTTGGAAATATTATAAATTACTAGTAGTAGATTAAAACCAAACTTTTTTTTTAAAGAAAAATMAATAAAAAATGAAAACAAGAAAATCACAATGTGGTTATAACCGTTGAATCACTGGGTAGGTCACAGTCATACCTGAAGTGTTCCATGATGATTTGAATAGCTATGGTGCACATTTTTGCAGATTAGTTATAATGTACCTCAGAGTATTTGGAATTGTTATTGGCAATGTCTGTTTTAATCATGTTCTTAATTCCCGACTGGCAAAGGATGTTGATTCACTAGACTGCCCAGATAGTCTTCACGTATCCATTTTTGAAAGGCAAATGCATTTGTGAGACAGATATTTTCTGCAACAACTGGCCATGAGCCATTTTTAATAAATGTGAAATCACATTAGATCTGTATGAATTTGAAGACTTGAAAGGTCAGGAAGCCATATAGAGTGATCCAAAGTTCACCAAAATTGTAGGATTTCTCAGCTGTGCTATCTGCCAACAGTATTTTGTCTTTTTACTCCTGTTGGCAGATTTCAATATTCTTCACTGTTCTTTGGCTAAGTGGAATGAACTCGTTTTTGGTGATAGTTCTGTAGCTCCTAACGCCTACTTGCAGTCGGGCACTGCGGGCATAACTCTCAGCATGGTCGGTTGCCGCCCCAGCCCCTTCCGGGTTCCAGGTCTTCAAAGGAGAAGCCAGTTTCTTTGTAGCATAACATGATGGAACTGAACATGACTTTATTTTCCACATTTCCTTTTATTTCATATTCTGCTTTCATGACCCATCTTCAGAGACTGACGTTTCAGGATACATATTAAAGCACTCTTTTTTTTTTTTTTTTTCTCACATTTCTCTATCCGATGTGTCTTACTGCTGAAATACATGAAAACTGCTGTGTTTTAATGTGTTCAGAGGCTTGAGGTTTTTGTTTTCCTTTTTTCTCTTTTCATAAAGGTTTGGTTGATTTCCAATCAAGTAAGATAGTGGATACCATGAACTACATGTGCCTAGCTAATTGGCAAACTTATTGACCAATATACTGAGTGCAGCGCCTTATTTGAGTACCCTTTTTGAAAGGTATGATGAAAATGGGCAAGTGTGTCAGCATCTATTAATAATCGTTTTTGGTTTTGGTTCATGAAGAATGCTTAGTTTGTTAATCTGTGATGTTGCCTAGAGCTGTATTTATCTGTTTTTATTTATACTAGTGTAGTAAAAGCCGCATATCATTACAGTAAAAATGATTACTGTAATGAGTTAAGATCTATTAAAATCTCTACTTCAATGTGTGGTTTGGCTTTTGATTGCACCTGTCCCAGCGGCCCCCCCTCTGCGCAGCTGCACTGTGCAGTCAGTGTCAGCCAGCGTGCCTGGCACTGCTGCTTCCAGAGGACGGAGCCTGCAATGCTGCTGTCGGGTTTCAGCTGTTGACTCTTTTGAGCTTTGTGAGCTAGTAGCCAGAAAAGCAGAGGTGCGTGATTGAGAATGCATGCACACTGCACTAGCAGTGGGGCCGGGGCTCCCAGGTGTCACTGCAAAAGATTCTAGTGCAGTTTGAAAATGTTTAATTTTTAGAAGAAAAATTACACACTGTCTGCACGAGGAGAATGACTTTACATGCTTAAAAACAATCACCTTAGAAATACATAAACAGACCTGCTTTAAAATAGGTTAAGAGACATCTGGCGTCTCAGTTCTCTGATAGTGAGCGTTTAGTTAAGAGGAAGGCAGCACAGGGCTGGGATCAAGCGTTTGCTATGTATGTTCTACTTCCTGCTTATTGGAAGCCAACTGTGATGGAAATGGTATTCTAGAGACAGGCCAGGTGAGTGACACTGCCATGTGCTCAAGAGAACTGTAGTTCTCTGCGATAGTTGCAGATTTAGGTTCTTAGGATGATGACAGAATGGCATGGACTGGAAAAGGCTACAGAAGAGCAGATCGGTGCCACCTAAGGGCTCAGACATTAGGTTGTCTCTGCTCTGTGCATACCATCGCATGCATGTGGGGTCAGAGGACAACCCTCAGTGGCCAGCCCTCTCCTACCAACATGTGGGATCCAGAGATCAAACTTGGGCTGTGAGGCCTACTGGAGAGTTCCTCTGCCCACTGAGCAATCTTGTCGGCCCAATACTAAGGGCTTTATTGTTAGTTTTTTTTTTGTTGTTGTTGTTTTTGGTGTGTGTGTGTGTGTGTGTGTGTGTGTGTGTGTGTAATTTAACCTGAATGTGTGCAGGTGCCTGAGGAAGGCAGACGTCACATCTTCTGGAGCTGGAGTCACAGGCAGTTGTGATACATCTAATGTATATGTTTCGAACTGAACTTAACTCTTTATTAAAAGCCATACATGCTCTTAGCAACTGTGCCATTTCTCCAGCCCCTTATTTTGTGTGTTTATGCACAAGTGAGTGCAGGTGTCTTTGGAACTCAAGTTACTGTTGGTAGCTGTGAGCCACCAGATCTTGATGGTGAAAACTGAACTCTAGTTCTCTGGAATAGGTGCAAATGTTCTTAACTGCTGAGCTCTCTTTCTCTCTCTCTCTCTCTCTCTCTCTCTCTCTCTCTCTCTCTCTCTCTCTCTCTCTCTCTCTCAGATTTATTTATTTTATGTATGTGAGTCCTCACTCCTTTCCTTCCTCTTTATCTCTCCAGCAAAGACATTATATTTTAGTAACGGAACTAATACAAATGTGAGATTCAAGTTAAAGAATGAG